>OZ024826.1:5901854-5996854 GCA_964016985.1 Anodontia alba | reverse complement strand
AGTCTACGCTAAAAGGACAGAATTTGCTTCCACGGGGAGACAGTTGTTTGATTTCAGAGTAGACTTTTCGGAGGTGAGACAAAATACTTTGAAAACAAAAACAAATCTGTTTTCTGTTTAATAATGTATAAGGAACAAAAATATAGGATAGGTTCTGTGCTGCTACTTATTTCGAATGATAGAAGGTCAAATCAATTTAAGGGCAATAGATAAACTTTTAGAGGAGGCATCTCTGTCAAGATTGTTTTCCTCCCCTTATGAAATGAAGGGTATTCTTAAAAAGAAGACGTGCATGAAACAAAAAGCCACGAAGTATGTGTCCATTGGAATACAACGGCCATTCTGCTAAGTGCATCGAGTTCCCTTAAGTGCAAGCATTAAGACAATAAAACAACGCAAACTTGTAATGTCAAGCACAGGATGCAATAAACGCACAGCTCATTAATCCTGCTCATGACAATGCTACATAAAAGCCAGCGCACGACAAAACCTACAATAAGATCTATGCGACCAGTAAATACTCCAATCAGCTTGTACATCCACCCAGTATGGCAAGGGGTCTCGTTTGGTCCTTTTTTGATATACCGTAGGTTGTACAAGGCCTATGCGATCAGCAAAGACTCTGATCAGACTGCGTGAATGTGCAGGCTGATCTGAGTCTTTGCTGATCGCACGTCTTATTGTAGCTTTTGTTGTGCGCTGGCTCATATATCTTTAATCGATTAATGGGTGTTTACGAGGTTGAGTGCCATGTCCAGAACAAGTTCTACATTTTCGATTTCCCTTTAGTAGTACAGTAGGCTTAAAGTGCAGATAGGTTCTATATTTACATGCTAAAAAGTGATATTAAACGCGACACAGGGGTCTTCATATTCCATATAAAAGCGAAGGTCCACAAAACTCTTCGCAACCTCATAGTCCGATTAGACCATTCTCTATTTGTCGGTATATTCCGCAGAATTCATGAAACATAAGCTGTTGACGAATGCCCTCATCTGCCTTTGTGTTTAACCTTACTGTTTCTCATAAGACATAAAAAAGTCTCTTCAATCTTCTCTTTAACTCCTTCTGTTTTGGCATATGAATGATGTTATCGTTTGTTTTCCAAAGTATGGTTAAAATACATGTATAATTACTCTTATGAGCCAGCTTTTAATAGCTATATGTGCCGCCAGTGACTCATGTAGACATAAATCCGCGCACAAACATGTCTGTTTTGTACAAACTGATCAAGTCAACATTGAATCAACTGAGTTTTAATACTAACATACGCCTGATGTGATAGACTTAGGCCCCGAGATGGGATGGGTGCACAACATGTCTTTCTCTCCAACTCTAAATATGTTCTCTATTTCTTTAAATCGAACGGATTAGTATGCCACTTATATGATATGAAGCACTGCTTTATGGCGACATATGTAACAAAATGTATAAAATAGTACAGACGATGTCTAGGAATAGCATCACCTCAGCTTATAGCCTACCAAAGACACCACGAGGAAAAACAAACAAACTATGTTAAACAGTAGCCAAGTCACAAACCAAAAAGCTAAACAACTTGCCCTCTCTCTTCCTTGAGATAATAATCACAATGCTCGACACTATCCACTAAACTTTGTTAAATAAAATACAATGGGTAGATTATACGAACTATTCTTAGGACGAAATATATAGCACGTTCAAATTGCATCTTATGTAGTCTATGGTGCCTCGACGATACCTGTGCAAAAATATGATTTAAGTAAGTCAGGGCATCAAAATCAACACCGAAAAAAAAAAAAATAAGCAAAAAGCAAAATGAAGTATTGTATCAGCTATTATCGACTCCAAAGAAATGAGAATTTCGTCGACACTACGAATTTGTCTGTAAAGGTGATACTGGACTAAAACATTTATGCTACATAGCCTATCGGAACCTGAATGTTATGATGACTAAGTGTATACGTTTAGAAAATAATTGTAGGAAAACCTGAATTTTCTTATCATTTTAGTAAAATTGTCAAATGTTGTAAACGAAAGGGGTATAACATTGATGTCATAAAACAGGCTGCTTGCTTAGCGGATAATCCAATAACGTTTGACCACTTTGCTCACTTCCTTTTTATTTGCAAGCAGGTGAGTTGGGATTCAGACTCTACGATGGCACCGGCTTAAAAAAAAATATTAGATAGGATGGCCAGAAATGTTTATGTCTGTTTCTCTTTTCACATATCATCGGGGTTCAAATGATGGTTTTCTTTCGCTCCAACATGTTATGCTCTAGGCGGCCAAGACGCACCAAGGGTGACTTCCAATTTGATTAAGCTCCGGGCTGGGCGATGCCTAACTGTACCACTACACAGAAGACTCTAGCGAAGTTAGAATTTTATTTTTTTTTACATATACTATTTACAACACATATATTAATACAGGCATTAACAATACAACACTTCACACAAAATTTGACGCAAATCGTTTCAAATTGGCACGGTTGGGGAACTATACTGGTATATTACTTTATTAACCTGGCCTGACGGCCTCTTCGTAAAACTTAAACCAGTGGGTTGGGGCTTGACGATATGTCTTTGGCTTGGCCCGCTGTGGTTAAACTATTGGTTTTCATTTACTCTAGCATACAGTAGAATTAGCTATGGGTACTCGTCTTTGTTTATCATTGTGATTAATTTCATTTTCATGCTTTTGCTTTGATGCACTGACTGAGTTGAGAGCCTTTATGCGAACCGAATTTTCATGTATGTCTATATTAAGAGTTGCATCGGGACCCAGGGTGAAGTTGGCTAGCTTTAAAAGTGCTTTACACCCCTCGGTGGTTTATTCTACTGACCGTTCTAAGGCTCTGGTCCCGATGGCAGTCTTACTCTTTGTGGCTTTGTGCTTTACCCCCCTACCCCCTACCCCCCCCCCCCCACACACGGTAGTTTATTCTACTGACCGTTCTAAGGCGGTGGAGCCGGTGTTAGGCTTACTCTTTGTTGCTATGTGGTTTTGTCTACGAGGCGATTTGTTTTGTGTCTTACCTTGTTTTATTTTGTTCTTGTGTTTTTCAGTCCTTTTAGCATTGCGATTACCTTGCTTGGGCAAGAGAGGGCTAATCTTAGTGCTTTTCGTATGTTTGTTCGGTTTGCGCTTGTTTGGTTTTGTCTGTTTCCTCTTCCTCTTGGTGTCTTGGATGGGCTGCGGCTTGTGATTGTGGCACTCCCTGGACTTTTCTCTTACTTTTTTTTATTCTACGACGCAATTTGTTTTATGTCATACCTTTTGTTATTTTATTCTTGTGTTTTCTGTCCTTTTAGCATTGCGATTACCTCGCTTGGGGAAGAAAGAGCTAATCTTAGTGCTTTTCCTACGTTTGTTCGATTTGCGCTTGTTTGGTTTTGTCTGTTTTCTCCTCCGCTTTGTGTCTGGGAAGAGCTGCGGTTTGTGATTGTGGCACTCCCTGGACTTTTCTCTTTCCTTATTTTGGTTAATCAGTTAAATACACTCAGTATATGTCCAACCAATTGAGGATAACTATGTGTGCCAATGTGAAGAGATTGCCTCCCTTGACTATATTTCTATGGCGCTTTTATTTTATTTAGTTTTATTATAATTCTAATGATTTATTGAGCTCATTTTAATTTATCATTAGACACATTTCTCTATTTAGTCACAGCCTTATTTTTTTTTCTTTCATGTCGGAGTCGCTTGAACGCCGACTGGTTAACACTCCTGGCTGTAGACTAATTCCATTAGATTCTTGTTTGGCAGCCTCTGCTCTCCAAATACTGGCATCTAAGTACTGCACCTCACACTGATAGCGACTGTCCTTGGAGGGACTTGGAAGGACACAACGAACTGTCCAATTTTGCGTTGTCTAATTGTCTTTCGAATTGGACTGTATCGGTGAGTTTATATAGTAAGGCTATACTCTTGCCACGCATCAACTGCACGATATGTGCTGGATTTTGCAAATATTTAGCTATTTTCTCGCTTTCTGCGTTTTGTAACCAAATTAACCTTATTAAAGTGGCGTAACTTTTATATCACGCTACTATTAATAACAAATGGTCCGACTGTAGAAAATGGACCATACATAAATATACAACACTTGGTCAGCATGCCCTGCAGTCTGTTCTGGGTCGCAACACAGCATTCCAGTAATATTATTTAACAACCCGAAGATCTCCAAGTGTCACAATACGTTGCTTCTGTTCAGCGTGTGTGTGTTTTTATGGGATTGATGGCTAATTTGTTTTACTTGTGCATCGATTCTGTTTATAAATGATATTTATAGCATGAAGTGAACCTATAGTGAGCGTCACACTTCTAGCACTATCGTAAATTGATCTCTACGTTTAGATTTAACATTTAAGTTTAATAGTCTCAAAAGACCGAATTACTGAACAGATCAGTATTATATCGACATGATGACGCCTTTACAGTTAAAATATTTAAAATAGACCACCGCTACAAACAAATCAGCCCCTTTCAATGTCGGGGCGTTGAAGTCACTATCCATTTCCCTCACTTACCTTACCCATCCCTCCCCAAACAAAAACAAATATAAATAAGTATAAGATAAAACCAAAAAACAAACAAACAAAAAAAAAAAAAAAAAAAAAAAACATATTTGTTGGACGACTTAGTGCATCGTTTCTCAAAGTTCATATTTAATTTACTTAGTTGTATTCCTGAAAACAAAACAACTGAATTCCCTGGTACTTATTACAGTAAAGCTATTGGAATCAAGATTGCGTCTATACGTATGAAAAAAGATAAACGGATACTAATGCATGGCTCAAGCTTATCTGTTAATGTAGGCAAGATGTTACAAACACCGCTTACGTCACTCCCCCAACACGGCTCACCCAAAATCCTTAAAATAATCCATGTCTTCCAATTTGAGTGTGTAGGGCCATACGGAACTTTGCTACATTGAAAATCTTACCAAACAAATTTATTTTCTCAAGAATAAGTATCTAGACAACAGACCATTAAACGAAAAGTATGGGTCATCGGGCTAATTTCCTTTTAATTCAACAAATCTTTACCCCCGAATAGTTTAAGTGATCAAAATATACATAAAACATGTAGCTTCTTATTCAGATAAACCAAATATGATTTGTAAAAAAGTACATCGACTTAATTTACATGGCAATAACTCATTTAAGTAAGATTTAATCCGATAATAAATAATATTATCTGATTAGAATAAATGTTGAAAACATATTTGTTTGTGAAGAAATAAAATACTTAAAAGCCAAAGTTAGCATGCGTGATGCTAGAAAGTACTATAAAATATGCCTAATTTAACGAATTCTGCCGTTTTCGAGTCAGTAAACAACTATATTTTGGTTTTAGCATGACTTTTACTTTTGACCATTTTACGAACTAGCGACTTAGTAGTATATGTCTTGACATACTGATCATGATTACTTTGTAGAAATGGTAGTAAACATTATTCAAACGAACTTGAATTCAATAATGCTAAAAACTCTAATACTTACAAATATAAGTGAAACAACCCAGAAAATGCCACACTCACGAAGCACAGTTTTTCGAGGTACCAGAAGAAGAAGAGGGACATGTATCAACTAAACAAATGCCCCATATGTAAGCACCAACCATGAATAGAGAATGAACTACAACAGGGTAACCGCCTTGGAAAGGTTAATACAAAAGCTACTCAGAGGCTTAATTTTAGTATTGCGATTACCTCGCCTGGGGAAGAGAGAGCTAATCTTAGTGCTTTTCGTACGTTTGTTCGGTTTGTGCTTGTTTAGATTTGTCGGTTTCCTCTTCCTCTTGGGGTCTGGGAAGGGCTGCGGTTTGTGATTTTGGAATTCCCTGGACTTTTCTCTTACCTTGATTTTAACCAGTTTTTTTTGCACAAAACCTCGCGCTTTATTCTGGTGCAGCTCCAAATTACAAACATACGCTCGTATGTTCGATTCACGTAACTGCCTACTACCTCATCAGTGAAACAGACACAATCACAAACATTATGATGAAATAAATCCAAGGGCGTAGTTGCAATCTGAAGTCAGAACACAAGAAAACCACAAAGGGACAATGATGTGCCCTACCACAGGCTTTCATAATCGGGCTCCTACCTTCGAAACAGGTTGAGGAACGAGATATCATTTAGTCTGAAGACCAACTCGCCGTCGTGCAATAAAGAGGAAAGCAGATGTATCAACCATAAATGGATTACAAACAATGCATGTAGTTTGCCGAAAAATATCTGTGCTGTAACCAATTATTTTATAGCGAGTGGCGTTTTGTTTAATTGTTCTGATTATACTTTTGTCAACATTCTTTCTGAATTTATAAATCAAACTACCATTACATTCAAGTTCCAATAATCGTTCTTGCAGAAGCGTTTCCAAATCAACTTTTTTGTTTGGAAATTAATTCAGAATGACGGATAACACTTAGAAAATGTTTTACAATGATACTTCTGTTTGAAAAGATGAGCAGATAAAATTGCGATTATCAAAATCACTGACCGGACTAGATGGTTGGCGAAACAAATCATCTCAGAAATATATACACCATAGTATGTAGGACTACGAACATCACTGTTCAAGAACGAAAATTGCACAATACCAAAATCAAAGTCGTCCTGTTGGTTATACATTTTGTTAGGGATTATATTATAGATATCAACAAATGTAAATCCTGGAAAAGCTCCTCGGTATCCGAGATATTATCTTTATTCAAATATATTTCACCTGGATAACGTTAATCAGCCATTTAGGAGACTCGGCTTTGTTCAGTCCCTTTACTTTCAACAATGCAGTTTTAGTTTGAATTCTAGTTTCTGGATTTAAATTGATAAAAATCTAGTGATACAATGTCTACTGAAATTTAAGACAAACAATATGACATCAGAAACGTACTTGTTTATGTTTGGCGGTGCCCCTCATGCTAACTCATGTTTGCCTTTATGGTGACTGAGTCCATAAATTTGAAGTGATATATGGTGATATTTTGAAACAATTCAAAATGTTTGTTTATCAATTCTTTAGAACGGCGCTGCTCCTACTTGAACAAAGAGACGGCTTCTTTCTTTATTTCAGATAGTTTACGCTTGACAAGTGATGTTTATGATCGGAAACATCGTTGGTATACAATGTCTGTGGTCTGGCCTATCGTCGACCAACTCATGGCTTTCCTGTGGTCTGGATGCAGATTGGCACTATACCTTTTTTCTATTTCATCATAGTGCTTGTTATTATCTGTGTTGCGCATCCGCGCAGTTTGAACAGTTTAGCACTCTATGAATAACCAAGGATCCAAAGCGACAAGGCAGACAAGGAAGACTCTGGTCACCTGTGCCTATACACAGGCTGGGCGCACATGCACTCTTGTAGGAGGTGCAGTGCAATGTCCATATCAATACAATATAAGCCTTTCCGGATTCAAATGGCCTCATGTGCAAACGGCAATTACTTCGCGCAATCTGATCAGATAAAATCTATATATGATGCCTCTGAAAACAAAAAAAAAAAAAAAAAAAAAAAAAGAAAAGAGAAAAAAAAAAAAAAAAAGAAAAGAAAAAAAGCCGGCCTCGGTGGCTCAGTTGGATGCGCCGTCCGACTGGAGACCAGGAGGTCGCGGGTTCAACCCCCGCCGAGGTCGGCAACATTCTTTCGTGGCGATTGATCATGAAATATTTTCTACGGTCAATCGCTCCCTTCAAGAAGGGCAGTTGTCAGTTTCTGGCGAAAGAATGTGCACAATACTAGTTAACCGCTTAGAGGACTAAGCCTGCCCAGTAAGCGAGTGGTTAGGTAAACTGACCGCGCTCGACATGACCCCATTGGGTTGACTGGGACGTAAAACCTCAACACAAACAAAAAAAAACAACATTAAAGAACGAAATAAAAGTCTCCATTTCTTAAAGATTCTTTGTGTACAGCAATGTAGTTTGCAGTACTACAGGCCTACGACCGCTAATGTCACACTCGAGTTGCCAATATGCCAGTATAACCCCAAGATAAATAAAACCACGAAAACAAGCAAAAAAAAAAAAAAAAAAAAAAAAAAAAAAAAAAAAAAAAAAGCTATGATGACGTACGGGGTGGGGGTGGGACGTTTTACAGCCGCCACACGGCCACTTAACAATAGCTCCAGTGATGTTTATTAACATCGACTGGTTTTCACATGGAAGAAAAGAGCGCATAAAACAAAGAAAAAATGAGAAACTACTCTTACCGATAAAATAGTCTGCGGATAGAATTCTATGAGCAAATACCGTAGACCCTGATTAGCCTGAGTCTAAACTGTTCGCATGTGTCATAAGGTCGTTCGCATTCGGCTGTCTTTGATTGTGTAAGCCGGCAACGAATACCCTTGTCGGACTGGGCAGATCTACAAATGAGCCCGGTCTTTTTGTTCGCAGATTTGATACCGTTTTCCTTATATTGGGACTCGAATTTGTAGAACACACATTGCTTTATTGCTTTTTAACGAGAATAAGAGAAATTGTTTGTGTTAAAAGAATAGTCTATCATGTTATTACAAGAATCAGAGTGTGGAAGCTAAATTATTGTATTACTGAATGAAAAATTACATGCCACGTCTTCCACCAAATCAACGTGCCTTGTTGCATACTTTTATTGCTTATACGAAAACTATTAATCCTATGCATGATCGGTCTAATCACAATTACAGAAAAACACGACACGAATCTGCGGGTGTAAGCAACAACTCAGATAAGACTGCTCGCATATGCAGATGCATCGGGAATTCGCTAGTGGTAAATCTGTCAATGCCTCTTTCCGCCTGGCTTGGATCATAAGTTTAGATCCCACTTAAGCGCCACTGAGGGACGTCCATTTATGTATAAAGACAATAATCATTCTTCCTTTTTGTAATGAAATTGTTATCCGCACTTTGTTTCTAGCTCGATGCCTCATGAGGAAGAGGATTATATATTAGTTCAAAGAATCACTAGTGTAATAGTGCAATACATAATAATTAGTGTAACAAAGCCATGGCAGTGGTATTAAAAAAAAGATTAGTAAACTGGAAACAATCATCATTTCCTCGTTAAGAACAAAATGTAAGGAAGACATGTGATAATTTTAGGGGAATGGATACACTTTCAGGGGGACAACTCTGTAAAACAATCATCCCCTTTCGAAATGAATTGTCTAGTCTAAAACGGAAAAAAAACATATATTTCCTTGGAAGCAAGGTCTCGAAACAAGTACTTTTCTTTTAGCGTAAATCCCTTTTTAGAATGGGTTTGCTGTCCATGACATCAAACAGAAAGTAAAAAAATTTACTAATTTACAAATGACGGAATATCTCTAAAAAGTATTAACGCCACTCAACTCATTATCGTAAGGATACGTACCCTCGGACATGTGCGCACAACGAAGACTCGAACCAGCCTGACTTTCCGCGCAGTCTGCTCATCCCAGATAGTTAACCTACTTATCGTTCCAAGGCGGTTACTCTGTTCCACTTTTACTGATTGTGCGTCTGTGGTTTCATATCTGGCATTTGTTTCATCACGAAAACATGCCTATATAAAGTTGATCCCCTTAAACCCCACATTAATATGGTAAAACTGGGGTTTACAGAGGTATACATTATGTTTTATTTCTGCTCAAAACATAGATTGTGGGTACTTGTTAGATCCGCCTCTGCGAGGCGGATCTAACGAGTACCCACAATCTATGTTTTGAGCAGAAATATGAAAACTATCAGAATTTTTATCTGAATTTTCTTTTTGGTGGTAAAATGTTCAGTAAATTTGAATAGGCTTGTTTTCGAAATGGTCCTTATTTTGTACCTCTATCTCCTTTAGGTGCCTCGGGAGGGCTGTGCTTCGTGATTGTTGAATATTCTAGGTATCTTCACTTAAACGTTTCGTTGTCAGCATGTAGAAACCTTGAATCCTTGGTTATCCAAGAAGCTCATAGGGAAGATTCTGATTCTGCGCAGGCTGATCTGAATCTTCACTGGGTACACATGTCTGAAGATACGTGTTCTGACGTAACGGCTCATTTGGTTCACTTAATACAGTAAACCCTCGTTACAACGTCAGCATTTGTTCCCAAAGATATTGCCATTATAATGAATTCGCTGTTGTAAATAATTTTCAATGACTATAATGATATGCGAAAAATGCCATGTTTAATTTAATCTTTTTATAAACCATATGTTTTGGATATTTGTTAGAATCGCCTCGGTGAGGCGATTCTAACAAATATCCAAAACATATGGTGCTTGATGTACTGAATAATAATGCTACTGCATAATTTCTGATTAAATGTCACCTTTTGAGAGAGGGTTTCCTTGCTATTCAAATTGTCAATATAACGAATTTTGTCGACGATCGAGTGTCGGTATAACGAGGGTTGACTGTATCAACAAACATATCATAAACAAAGACTATAGTGTACAAATGTGACAGGATGCTTAGAGCTTATATTAAGTATTTTTCCTAGTAAATAGCCAGATAGCTATCTTATATACGTATGCTGTACTAGAATATTCTATATCTGTCTGTTTTCTAGGATATATTCTATTACTAGTTATGCAGAAGAATGGGAAAATAGTGGAGAGAATCTGTGATATTTCTCGATCTGCCTGGTGTGGAGTGAGTATATCACAACATACACGTTTTGTAAGGACATCTTCTCATGGTGATGCTTAATCAATGGGAATAAAGAACTGACCGCTAAACTCATTAAACAAAGCGCTTGCAAAGTTTTTCTACACCACTCCGAACTGATAAATATGATGGTAACTTTAAAATACTTCTGCAGTAATGTCGGAACTGGAGTTTGGCAGTGACCTAGTTTATAAATTTAGGAAAATGTGTTGGGAAACCTAATGTTAGAGCAATTAAAATACCTGTTATAAAAGGATTATATATAACATGGATGTTATGCAACAGATTGAATGCTTGATGAGCAACCTTATCGTGGTTAGTACTCGTAGAAGCTTTCTTAATTGCATGACAGTGGTTCGGGTCTCACACATTATGAAGGTACATTCCAAAATATTTCATTAGAGGCCTGTCGCTTTATGTTATGTCTTTGTTCATTCTTTCAATGATTCAACTAGTGGTTTTCTTCAACACTGGCTGCCTGTGTCGGAGGCGTTTGCCACGACCTCTCATGCTTGTCTCATCATTGTATAATTATAAAAGCATTGCTATTGCGGAAGGTACCTGCCATGCTGCTAGGGAAACTCCCTTAATTATAATCTGTGTTAAAGCACGAGTATATAAGTATTAGTAGTTGGTCTGTAAACATTCAAGGCGGTGAAATGATGTTAATTCAATAGCTGAAATGGTGGCTCATCTGTTACACACAGACAAACTCTCATCACCAGAGTCTTCTTCTATGGTTGGACTGGAAGGGCCCTGGGCTTTTATGACGGCTGTTCCTGGTAGCGCAATCTTAGATATAGAGAGTTCAATCTAGTGCGTTAGACCTAGTATTGGTCACAACTGGTCACTACTCCGAACCTTGCTCCACACTAGAGTAGGTCATGACCTAAAATGACGATGAATGATGTTCACATGATATTGTATCGCACGATACTGGGATGTGTTAAGATTGTTTCAGTGTCGACTTATTTAACTTTTGACATTTGAACTGGCAAGCAGGCAAGGGAATACATAACACAATTAGAGATGTATAAGAGTCTTCTGCGCATTCATATGCTCAAGTAGAATTCTGGGTTAGCGATTTCAAAATAACTGCCTCAGAATATGTAAGCTGGGCCCAGTTGATCAAAGCTAACGATGTCGTTAGTTAACGATTCATTAAAATTTACATCGACTGATACGCAAATATGCTGATTTTTTTTTTACTGAAAAATGTGAGTAGCTGAAAATATCAGAATATTGTATATTTAATCCGCTAAAACAGTTAACGAAATGACCCTTAACGAGCTCGTTAAGCTAACGACGCTTTGGACAACTGGGCCCTGGTCTTTACACTCACTAGTTACTACCGATGAGGAAATGTGCGGAATTTTGTGTACTGCGATAGGTGAAATCAGATGAAAGAGATAGCACAGACATCGGACATTGCACTCGTTAGCATTTCAGGAATCTTACAATAGCATTTAAGAATGCGCATGGTAACATTCCGTATAGATCTCAAATCCCTTTGCGATGAGCAAATAATATCATAAATGTATTAAGATCTTTTGATATTGTTTAGACAAAATATAAGTGAAGATACCCAGGAAATGTCACAATCACAAAGCACAGTCTACCCAAGGCACAAAAAGAAGGAGAACAAATAATGATAAAACAAATAAAAATTATTAATGTTTTAGTAGTACTGCCTTGTTCGTGCAAACTTTTGTGTTTACACTTTTTATCATTTTATTTCCAAGTATGTAAATATTAATACTAACTCTTAAGAAGGTAAATAGCTGTAGATAGCACTCCGCATCTTGTTGATCTCCAGCACTGTCAATGGTTATATATACGACTTTCCTATATCTGGACTTAAGGGGGCTGAATGCATTTAGTAGTTTTAATTTTCCGCTATCTTTGACCTGGGAGACTATATTTAGGACTTCCAGTTTGCTTTCCTGCAAACCACTCTCTTCTGAAAACGGATCTACTCTTAGAGCAAAAATAAGCTTCTTTTATGAAGAACCATTACTTTTCCATTAAGTGCAGATCCCTTTTCAGAAGAGGCAAACCGATTTTGATAGTCGCGTGCCTTGTTAACCTTGTAAATCTGAAAAGCAAACAGAGTCTCAAAAGTTGTCTTCTGTTAACCAAATTATGGCAAAACTACCAAGTGCACCCCAGTCCCCTTAATAAGTCGCAAGAAAACTTGTTATAAACAAATCCGTATAACTTATTTTGAAATACAATAGAATTGAGCGAAGTCTCTGATTAGGCTATGCGGAGAAGCATGCTGATATGAACATATTCGAGACAAGAACAAAAATACACGATAGGATGACTGTGGTGGAGGGACAAAAAAAAACAAGATCAAGATGGCCCTGTATTGCTCACCTGATTTGATTTACAAATCAGAACGAGTTTAGCTATTTTTGGATTACACGTCACCTCAATACTTCCAATGAAGTTCTTTGTTGCTTTGTGGTTTATTCTACGGGGCGATTTGTTTTATGTCTTGCTCTGTGTTATTTTGTTCTTGTGTTTTTACAGTCCTTTTAGCATTGCAATTACCTCGCTTGGGGAAGAGAGAGCTGATCTTAGAGCTTTTCGTACTTTTATTCGATTTGTTCTTGTTTGGATTTGTCGCTTTCCTCTTCCTCTTGTTGTCTGGGAAGGGCTGCGGTTTGTGATTGTGGCACTCCTTGGACTTTTCTCTTATCTTTTTTTGAGTCAATTGGCATTCGGTTAAGGAGAATAAAATCGAAATAGATTTTTCAAGATGGCGGCCGTGGCGGTCATCTTGGATTTCCGGATGGAATAATTTTAACTGTTTTTGATCTACAAGTTGTCTCAATACTTCATATCAAGTTTCGAGTCAATTTGCCTTTTGGGTTAAGGAGGAAAAATTCGAAATAGATTTTAATAATGGAAGTCATGGCATGCAACTTTGATATCCGATCGAAACTATTTTAGCTATTTTTTATCTTTCCTATCAAGTTATGTGTCATTTGGCCTTTCGAGTCAGGAGAAAAAGACCAAAATAGATTATCACAATGGCGACTATGGAGACCATCTTGGATTCAGATTGGAACGAGTTTAGCTACTTTTGATCTGCAAGTCACCCCAATACTTCCTATCAAGTTTGGAGTCAGCATTACCGTTCTAGAGGAGAAGTTCAAAATATATTTTCAAGATGATGCCCGTTGCCGCCATCTTGGATTTTCGATTGCATCGAGTTTGGCTGTTTTTTATCTACAAGTGACCAAAATACTTTCTACCAAGTTTCGAGTCAGCTGGTATTTCCATTCAAGAGGAGAAATTCAAAATTATATTTTCGAGATGGCGGCCGTGGCGACCATCTTGGATTTCCGATTGGATCGATTTGATCTGTTTTTGATCTACAAGTTGCCGCCGTACTTCCTACTACGTTTCGAGTCAATTGGCATTTCGGTTCAGGAGAGGTTCGAAGTAGATTGTCAAGATGGCGGCCATGGCGGCCATCTTGGATTCTAAACGGAACATTTTTAGCCATTTTAAGCTACGTAATCCAAACACTTGCTACTAAGTTTCAAGCCCATTGGCATTTCCGTTCAGGAGAAGAATTCAAAATAAACTTTCATCTGGGATTTCTAATCGAAACAATTTTAGCTACTTTTGATCCACAAGTCGATCAAGTTGATTTCACAAGTCGATACTTCCTAGCCCTACCAATTCTCGAGTATTTTTTTTTTATTTGCATTTCGGTTTAGGAGGAGAAGCTCAAAGTAGATTGTTCTACTTTTAGCTCTTACGGCCATCTTGTTCATCGGTGCGAAACTATTTGCTAGAGAGTTTAGCTAGTTTGGTAGAAAATCACCTAGGCAACATTCCGTAAAGTTTGGTTGAAACTGACCTAGAGGTGTAGGAGGAGTGTCCATTTAAAGCAAATTGTTCATGCCGCACGACGGACGCCAGACATTGAGTTCACAATAGCTCACATTGAGCACTTCGTGCTTAAAGAACTAATAAGGATTTTTAAAAGACTGCTTTTTTTCTCAAATGTGGAAACGGTACACATACACATAGGCTAGTCCAAAGTAGTTCAGGTTCAGTTCTGTACTGTTCGTGAAACTCTTCACTATATCCTAACAATCTAAGTTTTTTTGTTTTGTTTTTTTCAAGGAGGATATTCGAGTGTGGTTCCCAATTGCTGTCAGGCCAGCGTAGTGGTCAACTTCTGCAATGACAGCCCACTTTGCTTTCTATATTATTTCAGTTTGTACTCCTGTTTTCGTTGTTTAGTATGTTCAGTATGGATTTTATTTTTCATGTTTGTTGTCTTATAGGTGAATTTGGTCGTACCTGTCTGGCATTGTGATCACCTATTTGGAAAAGGGGGAGATTGTTACCTTTCTTTGTTCTTGTTTATTATTCTTCTTGGTGTCATGCATAGGCTATGTCCTATGATTGTGGCTTTTCCTGGACACCTTCTTTACTACTTTAGCCACATCAAATGATATTCAAATAGACTTAATGTAAATGTAGAAAATATGGTAAAAGGCTAAGGTATCCGACTGTCATGGATTATTACGGTACGTACATTCTTCGTCTTTCTCCAAGATAACACAGGTGTACAAATCCTGTAAATGCGTAAGTTGGTGTGAAGCACACTGAATTGCATCTGCGCTTCGGCCCATTGTTGCCAGTCTGTAACATATTTATGTCAAACTATTAGAGCCACAATGTCAGAAAATGTACCTTAGGACATGTGTTCCTAACAAAGATTCCGATAAAACTGTGCGAATAGCCTGCGCATATGTACATTTTGAGATCAGAGTCATCACTGGGCACACGTTTGATTGTCAAGGATGAAAACATATAGTGAAGATACTCAGAAAATGCTAAAGTTCTTCATATGATCAACGAAGACTCTCCTCAGACTGCACGGATACGCAGGATTATTTGAGTCTTCTTTGGAAGTATATGACAGTAGCCCAGCTAGCATTCTACGTAAATCTACATCGGGCCGTCATCGGCCCGTCAGCTACCCTGACGGGCCGATGACGGCCCGATATAGATTTACGTAGAATGCTGACTGGGAGGTGCGTTTTCTAATGATATGGCGCATTAAATTGTGGTCTACCGTATTTACCCTAGGTATTCAGCTACCTCAACAACTTACCATACTTGTTCTAAAATTTGAACAAGTACAATTTACTACCCAATGTTGTGTCTAAAATTGCTGTATGGGTGGCAAACAGTGTAGGCCCTGATGAGATGCCGCATGGTGCGTCAACACTGTTTGCTCAGACCTATCTGTCCGAGGGCATACGGTAAATACGGTTATAAGCTTTTCCTATGTATCTGAACTTTATGTTTGTGTGCGGGGAAGCAAACACAAGTCTCAAAAGTTGTCTTCCTAGTGAATAATGGCAGCAACATTTTCCGTTGTATTCATTTACATGAAGTCATATGCAGCTAATCTAGGCCTTGATCGAACTGTCTTCATTGCTACGTTACAGCGCCAGTAGATGCCGTAGAATGAATTGCTCAGCAAACAAGTGCATGATTAAACCACGCGGATGTCTCCGCTACTTTCATAACTTTATAATGACCATTTTCCTTCTTTGAACATCAACTGATAATAGTCTTCATTAAATCTAACCACTATTTACACAATACTATATAATTTAGGGGCCAACTGAGATATTTGGTTTATTTTGAGAGTTTGTTGCTACCTCAACCCCCAGGAAGAAACATTCCATTGCTTTCTGGAGTAAGGGACATATCTTGGTGACGTGGAGACCTATGCTGTACTAAGTTATCAATGGTCAGTTTTCTGTTGGAGCACTGTACAGTATGTTTACGTATTCCATGTATTAGCATTAAATAGACAGCCTTTATAAGTCAGATCTCTCGATGGGGACGTCGTAATTACAGCTCTGATAGACATACCCTCCAAGCACCATTCCACGTTCGCCACTTCTAGCCACCGCACGACAACAACCGCTTTTTCACTGAAGCAACCGGAATTATGTTTCACAATATATTAACTTCTTTATCTTCTTTACAAAGGCTGCCTCCATAAAATAGCCAGTTTTATACCTTCCCAAAATGAGATTTTGCAGTGCATTCGCATCGTATTTTAAAGATTAGTTACATTTTTTCCTATCAGACATCATACGCTATCCGAGATCTTCATTCAAGGGAAGGATCCACTTTGAAAGGGCAGCAGCTCTGTTAAAATGTTTGTTCCCTTCTGAAAATGCAAATATTTCCCTTTGTAAAAGAGTCCTTTTCAGTTGCGTCTTCAATGCTACAGTGTATTGCAATAAAATGGCCACAATTATTTCAAGATAACATTTTGTTCCCTCGATATACGAGCGTATGTACATATGTTGTTTTTTCCCGAAGTAACTGTCTTTTTCCCTACAAAAATATCTTTTCCCCAAGAAATGACATTGTTCCCTCAAGTGTCGCGTGCAATTTAAATAATTTTATATGGCGGGAAATGATATATTGTACCCATCAGTTCCTTCCCATTTTATACTTCGTTTCCTTTTTCCGAAACAGAAACCTAGAACTAGGGAAACACCAAGTCATTTTTGTTCAGTACAAATAGCAGTATTGTTTTGCTGATTACCCTGTGTTAGGTTTTCCACCTCAAATCAAGGAACAATAAAATATATTTCCTGTTGTAAATTCCTTCCATCCAATTCAATTATAGTAAACGGCGCTATTTTCTAAATTGTGTAAAAAGAAAGAAATCTACGGGATTAGTAGAGATCCTTAACTAAATTGGTAAAGAGTTTTCTGTCCGAAGAGAGAAAAATCTATAAATATGTATGGTCGAACACACACACACACACACACACACACACACACACACACACACACACACACACACACACACACACACACACACACATCTTATACGATACTTGGGAAAAATCAGACTGTATTCATTAAGAGCAGCAAAGTGTTGGCAATAATATGAGCACTTTCCTTTTTACATGAACTACAGACCAGTTAGGACACTCACAAAACAAAACGGGAATAAAAAAGACCCATGTTAGCTCATGCGTTCGTGCGCACAAAAACAAATCTTATTGATAGCCATTTTTATTTTCAACACTACATATCCGTAATCAAATTGTAAACACACGTGATTATGTTTATTGCAACAAATATATTTTCTGAACTCTGATAACTTTCAGGCGCGCTTGTCAGCAGCGCATGGGGTAGAAAATACAAACAAAAAAGCTGGTAACTAGCTATTACTTTAACAAAAGACCTGGAGTTGTAGACGTTGAATCGAAGAACATGATCGGGGATACCTTTACATATCTTATTAGCATTCATTGTAGCTGGTAATAGCGGCCGTAAATGGTATCCCGTACCCCACTATAGTGCGTTTTTAAGCGTTTTGTGCTCATTCTTTTCTATGGAAAAATCATATTCCGCTAATGGCGGTCCTGAAGGTAAATGCGGCACCTATGCAGCCCGGAAAACATCATTGCTTTTACATCACGAAAACACGCCTATATAATTTTGAACCCTTTAAACCCCACTTTTATATAATAACACTGGGGTTTACAGGGGTATATATTATTTTTCATATTCCTGCTCAAAAACATAGATTGTGGTTATTAGTTAAAACCGTCTCGGTGAGGCGGTTCTAACGAGTACCCACAATCTATGTTTTGAGCAGAAATATGAAAAATATCAGAGTTTATTATCTGAAAATTTTAAGTTTTTTTTTTTTTTTTTTTGGGGGGGGGGGGGGGGGGGGGGTGAAATTTTCTATATATTTGAATAGGCATGTTTTCGTAATGAGAATCTGCTCATTGCTATTTTGCAAGACAGTTTTTATGTGTTCTTACACATGTATTCTACTGACAGTTCCAAGGCGCTTCATCTTTCCGGCCGTTTGTTTTGTCATTTTTTGTTTCTCATCTCTCCAGATTTCTGTGCCCCGGGAAGCTGTGTTTCGTTATTGTGGCAGTTCCTAGGTGATTTCGCTTATATTTTGGTGATATTCGATAATGCTTGTCTAAGTCTAAACTAAATACGGAAATAGGTTTACTTTATTGAAACCAACACTTACACTGTCAGATTGCGTGCCTAATTTAATGCTTTTTCTCATACGCATTAATATACGACTATGTTTGTTTTCGAATGTGAAGGATATAACGAATGAAGTCAATTTGCCAGTTTCTGTTTTGCAAGAAGCATATAAAAGGAATATATAAAATGGGCCGCACCGGGAGGAAACGTGTATATAGGCATATTGGGACAGCGACGGTCCAGATCAGTCTGCGAATCTGATCAGGGCCTTCGCTCTCTGCTAATAGAATTATGGGATACTACAAAATGTATGGATAGAGAGCAAAGGCCCGGATGCTATTTTAGGCATGCGCCGTATGTTATGAACCAGCGCATTTTGTGCACGTTTGAAAGCACCTTTTCGCTTTTGTCCAAGTATAGATAAGATTGGATCCTGAAAGCTGTCTTCAAATCAAGAAAACGCCACGGTATGTTTAATTGAGTTCTTGTAAGTGTTCTTGTATACACAGAAACAAACCTGAAATTACTTGTAGCAGTAAATCAGATTGTCACTCTTAAGAATAAAACAATACTTGAAATACGAGTTATTATATTGCTATGTGAATAATGTATAGACAGTTACATAAAAGTGCAGTCTTGACAAAACCTTTTATCATATGGTGTGTTTCAATTATCCATACAAGTGTATATCTTTATTCATATCAGACACCTTTTGTTTCCTTTGTACATGTAACATGTCTCGCATCATATGTGTGGTTGTGCCAAGTTTAAATACACGGAGAAACAAAAAAGAACTGTGTAGAACAGATTGCTGTCTGTCTGAATTTGCGTTTAATTTCGCTTTCAACAGCGTTTGGTCATACTAGAGCAGTGTTTTAATGAACGTTTCTGAGCCATGAAGCGTGGCACGCTTACTCTGCCACTGGAACTTAAATTGGAGACAGTACGCGTACGTATTTCTGTAATGTGCAAATATGTTAAACCAATGCCGACTGATATTATTATGCTCGTATTCGAGTATCGGTGTTTGTTGAAACTCTACATGGCTGCGTTTATCGATTCTGACTTTTTGTTTTGTACAAATGTAACATCTATATGGCGACGGCTTGGCTGCATTCCTCAAACCTTGAAACCAATAAAAGTGAACGTTTTATATCGACGTAGACGCTGCGCCTTAAAATGGGTTTATAACATCACGAAAACATGCCTATATAATTTTGACCCCCTTAAACCCCACTTTTATATAGTAAAACTGGGTTTTACGGGGGTATACCTTATTTTTCTTATTTCTGCTCAAAAACATAGATTGTGGTACTCGTTAGAACCGCCTCGGCGAGGCGGTTCTAACGAGTACCCACAATCTATGTTTTGAGCAGAAATATAAAAAAAATATCAGAGTTTTTTATCTGAAAATTTTCAGTTTTTGGAGGTGAAATTTTCTATATATTTGAATAGGCGTGCTTTCGTAATGAATATTGTAATTTCACCGCGGTTATAATCGTAATTAGTTTGTAAAGTTTGTAGTAAGTATCAAAGAGGACCAGGATACGCTGCCTACGTATTGGTTGCCTACCGAAGCTCCCACAAGAGCATATTGAATACGTTCTGTCGTATATTCTAGTTCCTGCACTACGACTAAATTCTTAGAATAATTAACTGCTTGCTTGACGTTCCAAATGTCGCAACCCTAAATGTCACTGACATTACTAATGTCAGACACCTCCGACTTTCTGATAACGATCAGAGGGAGAGTAGAATTGGATCAACTGCAACTATTATAAAATCGGTGCCCTGATCAGACGAAATCGGAACACTTAAAATATCATATATATATATAAACTGAAAAACACAAGAACAAAATGACACAAGGTAAGACATAAAACAAATCGTCTCGTAGAATAAACCACAAAGCAACAAAGAGTAAGACTAACACCGGGACAACCACCTTAGAACGGTCAGTAGAGTAAACCACCGGGTGGTTTAAAGCACTTTTACAGCTAGCCAACTTCACCCTGGATCCCGATGCTACTCTTAATACAGAAATACATAAAAATTCGGTTCGCATAAAGGCTCCCAACTCAGTCAATGCATCAAAGCGAAAACAAAGAACACCCACACACAAAAAGCGAAACTCGAAGATTCGGATTTCCTAAGTCTCTTCATACATTTAAGACACCCATTGGTAAATGAGGGAGAAATAACTTGCTTAAGTCTCCATCTACATGAAAGTCTAATATAATTAATTCTCAGGTAGAGAGAAATGGGAGAGAAATGGGAGATGATATCATCTGTCAAGAATCCAATAAGCTGATCCTTTATGCAGGGTTTGTGTGAGTAGATAAACCAGTTTGTAGTGATTGTCCTTAATATGCCGGACAATTTTCAGGGTGTTTGGCTAATATTTTTTGCATGTAATGATTGTAGCAAAATTCCCTAGGAGGCTTTGTGTATTTCATTACTGTAAAAGTGTGAATCTTTCCAGACGTAGAAGACGACCGCAAGCCAGCAATACTCATATCAGCTAGCAAATTCTTGCAAGTCGCTAACAAAATGGATGGGCCTTTAACAATTTATTGGTGAGAGAATGTAGACCCTAATTTGATTGCGCGGATGCTCAGACTGATCTTGGTCTACACTAGTCGTATATATCACTATTGCGTTTTCTATCAGTGACACGCAATTATATTAATACGTATAGACTGGCACAACGTTTCCAACAAAACTGAATGTGCGACCAGTGAAGCCTCAGATTAGTCTGCGTACCCGCGTAGGATAATCACAGTCTCATCACGAAAACACGCCTATATAATTTTGACCCCCTTAAACCCCACTTTTATATAGTGAAATTGGGGTTTACAGGGGTATACATTATTTTTTTTTATTTCTGCTCAAAAGCATAGATTGTGGGTACTCGTTAGAACCGCCTCGGCAAGGCGGTTCTAACGAGTACCCACAATCTATGTTTTGAGCAGAAATATGAAAAATATCAGATTTTTTATTTGAAAATGTTCATTTTTTTGGTGGTAAAATTTTCAGTTTATTTGAATAGGCATGTTTTCGTAATGTTCACTGCCCGCCTTAAACCGTGTTTCATCCCGGACTACCCACAGAGTGCCTTGCGAAGACTCTAATCAGACTGCGCGGGTTCACATCCTGATTCGAGTCTTCTCTAGGCGCCCAAACAGTTCTGTTGGAAATGCTGAGACCCGACCCGATTGTTCGTGCAAAACCTTTAAGTTCTAACAAATAATTACATGCTGTTAAACCAAACATTTTAGTAAACAATAAACATATTTCAGTCGTGGCATGTATTTAATTACTGTAAATTGTCATTCAGTTTACGGAATATGGGTTCGCTTCTAAAAAACATTATCATATCACGAAATTACGTCCTGTGTCACGGTATCATACTAATAACAATGAAAATAAAACACTCTCGTGTTACTAGAAACTGCACTTAAACGGCAGTAACTGCTGGGTTTAATTAATTTAATGGTAACGAACCGTATTGTGCGAAAACGTACCTTCACACATGTGCATCCAACAGAGACTCAAATTTGCCTGCGCATCCGCAGAGTCTTTGTTGTGCGAATCATTACGAAAACACGCCTATTCAAATATATAGAAAATTTCACCTCCAAAAACTGAAAACTTTCAGATAAAAACAACTCTAAAATTTTTCATATTCCAGGTCAAAACATAGATTGTGGGTACTCATTAGAACGAGTACCACAATCTACGTTTTTGAGCAGAAATAAGAAAATAATGTGTACCCCTGTAAACCCCAGTTTTACTATATGAAAGTGGGGTTTAAGGGGGTCAAAATTATATAGGCATGTTTCCGAGATGGAAGAAACTTTTCCTCTCTGGCTATCCCAAATGCGCCCAGTGAAGATTCTGACCAGATTGTGGAATGCTGAATGAGCGTACATGTCCGAAGACGTGTTTTTGGACGTTGCGGCTACGCACTGCATTGTCATAAAAAGGTAATTTAACGTTTGCTTCTATTTTGTTTTAAGGTTAAATAGCGAATCGGGATTCATTCATTCCGGATTGTGTTGCAATGAAATAAAACAAAGTAATAAACGTTGAAGAAGTTGATTTTATAAAGGTTAATTTATTCAGGGGTCAAGGTCGTTCTATTAAAGTTTTGCGTTGCAATTGCATTAAATAGTATGTACACATATAAATTAGAAAGCAGTTATATTCTGTTCTAATGACAATGTCTTGAAATGTTTGTGGACATGCTACGCCGAAATAAGCAAATCTGTAATACAGATATATTTTTTATTTGGATAGAGCTTGTTAGGAAGAAAATATCACGACACGTGAGACGACATACTATTTCTTCAAGAAATGTCCTAGATGCTCTTTTAATTTCATTTCTTCATGCAACATATTGACAGAGACAGAACAGAAATCATGCGCAACTTCACGTACTAATGAACGTTTCTATCTCTTCCAGAATGACATTTACGTATTGCAGTGCGTCCTATTTGCATGTTTGTTATTGTAATAGTGCTGTTTAGGTCAGCTGTAGCAGTGATTTGTTGAGTAATAAATAAAGTGTGGAGGTCAGTTGTAAAGTAGATCAAGTCACGAGCGCGACGAACGAGTGTTTTATCTTCTTAAAACTGACTGACAAACTTCCGTTTATTACTCAACAATTCACACTCTAGCACTGATCTATTCCGATTCTAACACAAAGAAAAGGGTGAAAAATGATTTTCCCAAAACTCGGTGTGTGCTTTGATATTGTGGAGATCTGGTTTAGAATTGTTAATGGGCAAATTTCGTTAATTTTTGACAGAGTTATCTGCCTGCAACAATCCATTTGTTTCATTTCCGGATGATAACTTTATTAAATATCAATGGATTTTCACCAAACTTGTTCTGTGCATTGATATTGTGGAGATCTGCTTTAGGATTGCTGATAGGTAAATTTTGTCAATTTTTGACAGAGTTATCTGCCCGGGACACGTATGTATTTTCATTTCTGGACGATAACTTTACTAAATGTCAATGGATTTTCAACATACTTGGTGTGTGCATTGATATTGTAGACATCTGCTTTGGGATTACTAGTGGTAGAATTTCGTCTATTGTTGACAGTATTATCTGCCCGCAACACATCCGTATTTTACTTGCAAGACAATAACTTGAGTAAATCTCAATAGATTTTCACCAAATTTGATGTGTGCATAAATATTGTGGAGATATCTACTTTGGGATGCTCTGGGCAAATTTCGTCAATTTTTGACAGAGTTATCTGGCCCACGATAATTGCGGGGTATTATCGTCTCACTTTTATTTGCTCTGTTAACGCGAGAAAAAAACACGTTACACTATCTAGCGTCGTGGAAACTAGGACTGACGTAAGTAATGTATCGAAATGACTTCGGATCGGCGCAAGACAGCGTAAAACGCTTCCAGTGATTTGTTCCGAAATAAATTTTACTTTTTGTCCATTTTCTATATAGGCGCGCTATGATAAAAGTGGTGATAATCTTTGATTCTGTGATGTTTCTCTGAGTTAGAAAAACAGGTAAGAGAAAAGTCCAGGGAGAGCCACAATCACAAACCGCAGCCCTTCCCAGATACCATGAAGAAGAGGAAACCGACAAGTCCAAACAAACACAAATCGAACAAACGTACGGAAAACACTAAGATTAGCTCTATCGTCCCCAAGCGAGGTAATCGCAATGCTAAAATAACTGAGAAACACAAGAACAAAATGACACAAGGTAAAACATAAAACAAATCGCCTCGTAGAATAAACCACAAAGCAACAAAGAGTAAGACTAACACCGGGACCACCGCCTTAGAACCACCGTAGTATAGTAAACCACCGCCTTAGAAAGGTCAGTAGAGAAAACATCTCTGCGAGCCAAACAGTCATTTCGTATGATGATTTGGTAACAGTAAAAAATATTTAACCGCATCCGGTAGTTTTTAATACTGACCGTTCTACGGCGCAGTTCTGGCATTGTTTGTTCTTCGTGTAGGCCTTGTGATTGCTCACTGTGAGGCTTGTTTTATGTTCTGTCATGCCCATTGTAAAGTTTGTGTTTAGTATTGCGATCAAGAAAAAGGAAGCTGTAAGCTTTGCTTTTCTTCGTCACTTGTGTACTGTATGCCATGGTTTGTTTGCATTTGGGTCATTTTATGCTATGTTAGGCTGTGCGATATTGGCTATTTCTAGACACCTTCCATACAATATTTCATATATTTTGCATAAGTACACTGGTATTAGTAGTAAGGTTTAAATTATCAAATATCTAGCTAAAGCAGTAAACCAAAATGACTTACTAAGCCCAGTTAAAAGTATTTTATGATTCAGTAAAGGTAACGCTGACTAAGAAACAAGGGCAAACTGATTGTTTCGATAAATTTCATTACATACGTGTAAATATTACAGCACTCTCTGTACCAGCTTATACGGCATGGTCGTTGAAGGCATGCTCGAACAGGCAGTAGAACCTGTCTTCACGACTGTACTAAACAAATATAAGTGAAACTACCCAGGAAATGCCAAAATCACGACGCACGGCCCTCCGGAGGCATCGAAAATAGGAGAAATGAGGGAGAAATAATGACAAAAAACAAACTCAACTTATAAAATCTCAGACGCATAAACAAAGAAAACCTGCAACCTTGGAACCTTGGAACCATCAGAAGGAAAACAATTGGGAAGGGAGTGAGGGGGTGTGGGGGTGGGGAGGGGGGGGGGGGGGCGGCAGGGGGCTTTAAGAAAGGTTAACAGTCCTTCTTTAAGACTGAATTCGTGTATGCCTTTCAATATTCCATATCGCAAAGTAGTAGTGTAGGTGCTTTTTTTCCAAGTCGAAAAAATGCAGCAACTTCACGGTTTTGTTTAATAAAAGCACCACGGATAAAAAATCAGAATAACTTAAGTCTCATTGTTTCTACACTGAGCTCGGAATCCCGACTGAAACAATCGATTTTCCCGCCCCCTCTACGTCCCCGGTAGCGTTTACTACTGACCATCCGTTCTAAGGCGATGGTTCTGGCGTCGTTTGTTCTTAATTTGGGCCTTCTGATTTATTCATGTTTTGTCCTGCCTAATGTCTTGTTGGTGTTTATAATGGATCCGGTATATCATTGTAATCACCTTGTTGGGGAAGACGAAGCTGTTTGTTTGCGTTTCTTTGTCACTTGTGTACTAATGTCATGGTTTATTTTCTCTTGGCGTGATTTGTATGGTATGCTTGGCTGTGTGATATTGGCTAGTCCGGAACATCTTCTATGCTATAATACATATCTTTTGCATGCGTACACTAGTACTAGTACTGAGGTTTAAATTAACAAATGTCTAGCTAAAGCAGTAAACAAAAATGACTTGCTAAGCTCCGATTAATCAATTGGTGCCTATCGTCCCATAAAAGGGATATTGACAAACAGTGTAGACCCAGATCAGACGCCGCAGAACGCGGCGTCTGATCAGGGTCTACACTGTTTGCATAAAATAGAGGAATTTCTCTAAAACACGGTGATGATAGACCCTAACCAGACCCCCATTCTATTAGAACTGGACCTGTCCAAAGACTTGAGGCAGAAGATTCCATTAAGCATAATGGGTTAATGCGTCTTATGACTGCTTCACTGAACGGCTATATCGCATACGGTACATGTCAGAAGTACGTTATGTCTCATACTCAGTTGTAGGAACAGACCTCTTGCTAGGTTTGGTCGCATCACGAAAACATGCCTATATAATTTTGACCCCCTTAAACCCCACTTTTAGATAGTAAAACTGGGGTTTACAGGGGTATACATTATTTTTCTTATTTCTACTAAAAAACATAGACTGGGGTACTCGTTAGAACCGCCTCGCCGAGGCGGTTCTAACGAGTACACATAATCTATGTTTTGACCAGAAATATGAAAAATATCAGAGGTTTTTATATGAAAATTTTCAGTTTTTGGAGGTGAAATTTTCTATATATTCGAATAGGCGTGTTTTCGTAATGGCATGTTCCTCATTTGTCCATGTCAAACATGAAATACAAATTTCATTCAGAGTAATTGGAATATAAAAAATTAACTCAAATATTCGGACAAACTGGTCTCAGCATAATAGTGAAGATTCAGGTCAGACGCCGCAGTAGCGTTTGATCAAATTCTACAAATTTTGTCTCTCCTCCAGCAATTTGTAGACACATCAAGATACAGTAAAATGGACTCATTTATCGTTTAGGAAAAACTGGTATTGAGGAAATGAGTACGGATATTTAGAGATAATACGGTACATGCGAATGTCACCTTCCGTTATTTTAAAGGAATTCGTATATATTCAGGAGAGGGTAAGTATTCGAAATTATTTTGTCTCCCTTTTGAAAAGGAATCCACTCTAAAATTTAAAAAAAAATCTTCATTTAAAAAGAAACTAAATCCATTTTTTTTTTGTGTGTGTAGATGCCTTTCATAAGTGGCGTTATATGAACGGAAGCTCCAGGAAGTCGTTAAACTGCCACCCCGTTTCCAAATAAAACCCCGCAAAATCTAACAATGTTTTCAGTCCTCTTAAGTAAAAGTGAACACATACTCGCACACGCATATTTTCTGAATTTAATATTCTTAATGATGATAACTCCTCTCTTAGACTTGTCTGTAGAATATTTAAATTAGCTTTACTACAGAAGAGAGATTCAATTTCGTAAAAGGTCTCTTCCCCTCGAAATCAAGTTTGCAGAATTCTAAAACAAGTTACAGTCCTCACACTCGCAAAAATAAAAACAAGTTAAAAGTACAATCTAATTTTGTTATTGGCATCTGTCTTGTCTTTCATTTGTTGGTCCTCAGAGACTTGCTGTTTCCTGAAAATTTAGAAATACATGTCTGTAATTATTATATGGAATAGATAAGAAGCCTATGGGACTGACTTGTAAAATACAGCCTAATGATGAACTCCTATCTTGTTTTCAATACGTCAAGAAGGTTGCAGGGACGCAAAGTACACCCTTGTAAACATCAGGACCCAGTTGTTCAAAGCGTCGTTAGCTTAACGAGCTCGTTAAGGGTCATTTTGTTAACTGTTTTAGCGGATTCAATATACAATATTCTGACATTTTTTGCTGAAAAAATGTGAGTAGCTTTTGCACCGCAAAAGCTACTCACATTTGTTTCAGCAAAAAAAATTCAGCATATTTGCGTATCACTCGATGTAAATTTTAACGAATCGTTAACTAAAGAGGTCGTTAGCTTTGAACAACTGGGCTCAGACATCGACAGAGCATTTTTCTTCAACGCACAACATAATAAAGCAGTGGGACAGAAGGACAAACAAAATTACTAACAACTTTAATTTTAAACCTTCTGATCGGTGTCCACACTGTTTGTTGAGAGCTCTCGGTTAGAATATTCAAAGTATATGCAGTAAAATCAATGTCATTCAAATAGTGTGAGCTACAAATACTATTTGGATTAAAATATAAGGGCGGCCTGATCTGGACCTTGTCTTCCGACACATTCCATTAGGTTCATTTTGCCAGTGCCTAATTCAATTTAATTATACATTTGCCAACATGTTTTTGATACAATATATTTCTCCCTACGTACTTTACTGAACGCACAGAAAAGGATATTATTGGGTTATTAAATTAAATGTTTAGGTTCTGCCCAGGGCCGAAAATGAAACGTGAGCAACGCAGCGTGGCGTACTTTTTATGCACAGTATGCCCAGTGCATTCACTGACCATACTAAGATGCAGTCAACTCTTGATATCTCGAAATCCAAGGGGCTCTTTGAAGCACTTCGAGATATCCATACCTCGACATATCAGATTTGCAGAATGAGGAAAAAATAAATCGAACAACCACATTTAACAAATGAATATGTAATTTGACTCCTTAAGTTAGAGGTATAATGAAAATATTGAGGAAAAGAGGAGAAATTGCTCCTAAGGAACATTTTTTCCTCTTTTCCACAATATTTCGTTACCTGTTGTTAGATTTCAATGTTAAAACAGGGACCAGATTTTCACTTCGAGATATGCGGTTATTCGAGATAAGCGAGGTCGACATAACGAGAATCCACTGTATTGTATTCAGTTTAGACAAAATAGTACCAAGAGCTAAAAGTTGCACATTGTGCTGTTAGACTGGACAGGATATGCTGCACATAACTCGCACGGGATTTACGAAGCAAAATCCCAAATCGGTATATATATATAAGCTTCTGCCCCGGACGGATTAAGAACTTGGCTGTGCAGACATTATTTGTCCTAAGGAGAACCTGGAAATCCAACTTACATGCTCTTTGACAAAATTGTGTTCGCCAACTCCATTACCTTACCAGATATAAAGACGACAAGAAATATCTTTAAAAAAGATAAGCGGCGTAAGAGGTACTGGAATATGAATATTCAAACAACTTTGTGGTTCAATATGAAAAGAAGAAGGCCTTTAAAATATAAAATTTATTACGAATTCAAACAGAATCAAGGAAGTTTTGATACTGTATAACATTGTATACATTGCAAGGGTTGGTAGGAAAGAGAGTGTACTCAGATGTGTAAATATCTGTGCAAAATCATGAAAAGCAATTTAGCATATAAATGTAAAGCATATAATTTTGTGTTAATTTGTATACTATACTAGTATTTGAAAAATCCTTGCCAACATGCACCTTTTTGATATAGAGTTAGCAAAGTGTAACACTGTCCATGAAGATTGGCAAAAACTGGAAAAAAACAAACATTATGTATTTAATTTGTAATAAGAAGGTCATGATGGCCCTGGATTGCTCACGTGGGAAGCAGATTTGTTTAGCCTGGCGGAAGAATATTTTCAAAGTTTTCTGCATATATATATATATATATATATATATATATATATATATATATATATATATATATATATATATATATATATATATATCAGATCCTGCCCTTTGTTGAGCGATTTATTTTTTTTTTCTTTTGGTGATACAAATTAATTTGAAAAAAATTTGATGGATGGTCAACTCAGTAATATTTGTGAGTATTATTGAAATCTTATAAGTTAAAATACATATATATATATATATATATATGTATATATATATATATATATATATATATATATATATATATATATATATATATATATATATATATATATATATATATATATATATACAAATAATTTGAACAAATTTGATAGACATTCACCTATGGAACTTTTATACAATTTTTTTTTTTTTTTAAATTGGACCATAGATTGTGCAGAAGAAGAACTGTCAAGTTTACTCTACATATATAATGAAAAGTAACCACGCCTACTGGAAGCCATATTTTGAGACAGAACAGAATTCTCTTAACACGATTTAAAGACCTTCTATTGAAGAAATATTTCTGTGAAAAAAATCCAAACAGCTCGTACTAGATTTGGTTGCTATAGCAACAAGAGGGATAACTCTATTCATAAACTTTGAACAATCATTCGGCCCTCCAATACATTGACTTTTCAGACGTGGGAAACACGTGACCAAATGATTAGGTCAGCAGAGTTAATTATTTTTAGCTCCGCTTCTGGTAGGATGTTTTAGAATATCTCGATTCATACCTGATGGATTTTTTTTTCAAATAAAGCACGGAGTTCGCGGAAAATTAAGCTTTTCTGCAATCTGGTCTGATTCTCGAGAACATTCGGAGAATGTTTTTCGTCAAACTTCATGTACATTGTCCCGGTGACCCAGATTGACAGCAAAAACAGTCTTCGAATGACCTCAAGAATCAGACCAGATCGCAGAATAGCGCTTACACCACCGCGTACTCTGCGCTTTATTTGAACAAATTCCATTCGGTATGAGAAGAGATATTCTAAAATATCCTACCTCTAGGGGAGGCTGAAAATAGTAATATTTCTTCTTCGTGTCGTTTACGCTCCGACGCAATAGGCCGCTTACACGCGAATAACTAAAAGGGGTGTTCAAGAAACCTATTTCCTGATTAAGAATGAACAATATTATTTATGTTGCCAATATTTCTACCAAGCTTAAGGCATAGTTCCTATTTATTTATTATATAAAATTAAATCATGCGATTTTACATCCCTTCTTGCACATAATACAAGGCACATGATAATTCTGTATATTATGGACACAGTGGAGAGAAGTAAACTTTCCCTTGTTCACTTAGCGTTTGGGCCGCTTACATCAAACATTTAGTTACACTGTACAGAATTAAAAGCTCGTCTATAATCATTTATTTCATTGCAACTTTTCTCTTGGTATTATTTATATTATGGGTATTTTTTCCATTGTTTAACATCTGCATTGCCATACTGTACAATTTTATATAGATAAATATCATAATTAAATGATTGTTCAGTCACGAATATATTCGTCAAACATCGGTTAATTCTATACTAACCCCTACTTGTTTGCAGAAGTTTACACATTTTAAACCAATCGCAAATTACTATTTATTCATTCGAGACTAATATCAATAAGTGTGTCAAAAGCCAGCTTATACAGCTACGCCGAAAAATGTTAATTCTATACTAACATTAACAATGAAACACAGTTTACATAAATCGCAATGCTGTCAGAAACGTACCGACTCTGACGTATTACTTGAATCAAAAGACGACCATGGAATGGCCAACCGCACAGCTGTCAAGAGGCGCTGGGCTTGAACGTAGTAGAGAGAATGTCCAGGAAGAGACACACTCATGAAACACAGCCTACCAACGAAACAAAATGTAAGAGTAAGCTTAGATAGACAGCACTCATTTTTAAACAAATGAAAAGTAAGGCAGCCCATTACGAAAACATGCACAGATAACTTTGACCCCCATAAACCCTATTTTTATATAGTAAAACTGTGGTTCACAGGAGTATACATTATTTTTCTTATTTCGGCTAAAAAAACATACATTATGGGTACTCGTTAGAACCACCACGCCCAGGAGGTTATATCGAGTACCTAAAATCTATGTTTTGAGCAGAAGTATGAAAAGTATCAGTTCTTTATCTGGTTTTTGGAGGTGAGATTTTCAATATATTTGAATAAGCGTGATTTCGTAATGCAGCATCTACCTCTTTCATAATTTGGTAATAACAATGCTTGTCGTCCTCCAACAAACACATCAATAAGACAACAAACATGACAAACCATGAGAAGTCTCGACTCAGCTAACATTCTACATAAATCTATAGCGGGCCGTTATCGGCCCGTCAGCTATCCTGACGGGTGGATAACGGCCCGCTGTAGATTTATGTAAAATGTCTGCTGGGGAAACGACCAGACGCAACGCCTTTTAAAGAACAAACTAAACCATCACATAAGAACAGTCAGTAGTATAATCTACAAGGGGCATGGATGGTTAAACTACTAGATTTTGCTGCCACCAAAACTCATCCTGCCCTAATTTCTGAATGCCAGCAAAAAGAGAGCCAATGCATTGTACAGATCCACCTTATTGGCTTATGAATAACGTGAATGCCGTTTCTAAGACTTGCAAATCTTCAAATCCGTTATTTGTCGTAGGTTCTAAGCAGTTACTATCTGTTGCTATCTATTCAAAACTTTATAATAAAGATAGCATAAGAAGTTTAATATTCTGCAGATTACAAGGTCGCCTATAAATGCTTTTTTCTGTAATATTCATGCCATTCTGAAGTCCTGAAACTAATGCTTGAAATGTCACGTTTGATAAAATGAGCCATAATACGTGAGGTCATTTTTTTGTTAACTTGATGTAATTAATGCAAGTTCATTTTAACCCATCTCAGCACAAGGTGCTCAAAGTGAGCTATTGTGATCGTCTAGTGTCCGGCGTCCGTCTTTCGTCGTTCGTCGTTAACGATTTCTACAAATGAAATCGCCTCCTAAACCACTCTGCCAAATCTTGAATAATTTTACACAAATATTTCTAGTGTGCCACTTCACCTAAATTGCTAAAATGGTTCCGCTCCATTGAACAAGATGGCCACTAGAGCTAAAAAGAGAAATAATTCTTAAACTATATCTCCGCACTGGACAATGGCCCAATTAAAAATAAAATCATAGAAATGTTCCACCTATGCCCCTTTACCAGGAGCGTTATTTTTTTTTCAAGGCCTGTGGTCCAATTTTAAAATAATTTCACAGAAGTGTTTCTCTTATGCTCCTATACCAAAATTGCTAAAATAGGTCTGCTCGGCAGAAGAAAATGGCTCCAAGAGCTAAAATCAGATAAAAAAATATATTTAAACGACATCTCCTCCTAGCCAGTGGCCCATTTCAGAATAATTTCACAGAAATGTTCCTCTAATACTCCTATACCAAAATTGCTTAACTAGTTTCACATGACTGAAAAAGGTGACCGCCAGATCTACAAATAGAAAAATCTTTTAAAAAACATCTCCTCCTAGACCAGTGGCCCGAGTTGATGAACTGGAGTACCCAAAGAAAAAAACAACAACTGACCTTCTGTTGCAGAGCTTGGCGTTTCACATGTGACCCAAAGTTTGGAAACACAGTGGTGAGAGACCTAATGTTTAAGATCCTGGGCTGTTAACCACAAGGTCACGGATGCCTGCCTTAAGGTCTCTAAACAACTTGCATTTATTTTGTATATTTATGAAAAAAATATCCAAACCAAAATTAGATTTACCAACAACAGACAGAAATCAAAATTACAGGCAGAATAAAGATATCCAAAGTTTGAGTTCATCATAAGAAATCTATTTTCAAGCTATTGAACCAAGAACATTATGTTAGTCTGTGTATCCAAGCAACATTACTAAGCTAGCTCTTTTACTGCGTAAGTTACCTGTCCAAACAGCAAAAAAAAAAAAAAAAAAAAAAAAAAAAAAAGCTCTCAACAGACTGTGAAATAATAATATTTAATACTATAATAATACTATAATACTAGTAATTGAATGTCAGACGGCACAGTCAATTGTGCAGTGACTCTGGCCTAGCTAACCTGTTTTTGTGCTGCAAAGTTCTCTAAGGTCACCAAGGTGTTTGTCCTAAATAATTTTGGCAGTGTAGTTACTGACACTTACATAATTAACTGGCTATAATTCTTCCACAAGCTAGTTTGAGCTCAAGTGAGCGACCCAGGGTCATCATGGAACGCTTGTTTTATTTTTTGTTGGTGCCAAATTGTGTTTTATTTCTTACGCTTGTTGATCACGTTACATTTTAATTGTATCAGCACGAAAACATATTCTGTATTTGAAACCGTTTGTCATGTCATTTCATTTGCAGAAAACATTAATAACGAAACTAAGACCCCTATGGGAAAAATGATAGAAATTGCCTTTATGAAACGTGCATTTTTTATATTAAGATTCTGCTTGAATTGTTATTTAATTGCTTTCAGTTTAAGACTCACAGATTCATATTCTCCGTGGAATGAGAATAATCCTGTTTTAATGTTTGAGATACACAGACACGCACGTAATTTTGTAAAGGCGACAATAACTCCACAATATTATTGTGAATCGCGCGTCTTAAATCTGCCAAAATATCACTTAACCTCTCAGGCCCGGATATTTTTTCACTTGCATTTTTTTCTATTTGTTTCTAGTTTTGATTCGTACGTTTATGTGATGTCATTTTCCCAGTCAGCATTCTACGTAAATCTATATCGGACCGTCATCGGCCCGTCAGGGTAGCTGACGGGCCGATGACGGTCCGATGTAGATTTACGTAGAATGCTTACTGGGTTATTTTGTGTTACAAATTACCACACAGTTCATGAAGAAATGACTAAATCTAAAATAAAAATGAAGGATTAACAGCTTATGTAAATACATGAGCCGTGGTTCGTGATTGTAGCATTTTCTGGGTATCTTTACCTTTATACTCTTATCGCATACCCAGACAAGGACGGTCAATATCATCTAATCTTTCATACAGTCTGATCAGGGCACTCATCATCTACTTAAAACATCATTTGCTACTGTAAAACATATCGATAGATAAAGGCTTGAAGCCATTTTGTTAATCGATGTAAGTGAAATGTGTATTTCTTATTTATAAATCTGGGTAAGGCAGTTAAATAATATCGTTCTTATATATTTGTCATTTTCATCATTTCTCTACAAACAGATATGGCGTCCATACTCATTTGCTCCTAATGAGTACTAACATCACGTTACATCACGAAAACATATCTATATAATTTTGACGCCCTTAAACCCCACTTTTATATATAAAACTGGTTTACAGGGGTATGCATTATTTTTCTTATTAATGCTCAAAAACAGGAATTGTGGGTACTCGTTAGAACAGCCTCGCAGAGTACCAACAATCTATAGTTTGAGCAGAAATATGAAAAAATATCAGATTTTTTTTTTATCTGCAGACTTCCAATTTTTGGTTGTGAAATTTTTAATATATTTGAATAGGCGTGTTTTCGTAATGTTTTCCCGATACCGCGCTTATCTACAGCTACACAAGACATGGACTGTCCACCTTGTAATATGATAATAAATAAAGAAGAGTTATTACTAAGAACATAAGGACAGCTTTATCTGATTTTGATGCGCAAAGTACAAAAGGGCCCTAATGCAATTTGCGGACCAGGACAAAATTCGCCTGAGCAATGGCGCATGCTGATCAGGGCCTTCGTTCCGCTTCCAGAATCAATGGATACAGTAGTGTATGTCGACGAACAGAGAAAGCTCAGATCAGACTGTGCGCATGCTGATCTGGACCTGCGTTATTCGCATATGGTATAAGGGCCTTTTCCCAACGTTGTGCATCATGTTACAATCGTTTTCAGAAGTGAAAAGAAACAAGAAACAAAATCGAATGCCGTGTTAAAAACTGCAAGGGCCCAGTTGTTCAAAGCGTCGTTAGCTTAACGAGCTCGTTAAGGGTCATTTCGTTAACTGTTATAGCGAATTCAATATACAATATTCTGATATTTTTTGCTGAAAAAATGTGAGTAGCTTTTGCACTGCAAAAGCTACTCACATTTTTTCAGCAAAAAATTTCAGAATATTTGCGTATCACTCGATGTAAATTTTAACGAATCGTTAACTAACGACGTCGTCAGCTTTGAACAACTGGGCCCAAATCTTTGAACATCCCACTAATATTGTGGATCCCTACATACCCATGTAATACAATATGAAGAATTCAAACTAATTCTTTGAATAAATACAATAAATGACTGGGGATCATAGCGGTGCATATTACATATACTTGTTAACGTGAAAGAGAATGCGCAAAATCTGCTTGCTGATCTGGGTATCAGTGGGTTAATAATACGTAAGGTAAATTTTCTTACATCCATGTGTGCTACTGATCATCACATGTCTCTCATGTACCTGTTCTACTCTCCTCTAGATGTCTCTTTAAATGACAAATAATAATTGGTGTTTCATTCCGAAAGTAACTGATAGAATCTTATAAGAACAAACTTCAAAGGGATTGCCTGTGGAAATAAAGAAACACTACGGATTAGAAAATGGTATTCTCGGTTTTATTGAGACTCTTCATCAGCAGTAATGAAGTTTGCAACATTGCTTACGCCTCTAGCGTACATTGAGATTTGTCAGTTCTATTCAGTGCATTTGTTTTGTCAAACAGTACAGCTAATGTCCAATAAAAGCCATACTCACAAAACAAAGTCTAGAAAAACACAAAGAGGAAGAGCAAAATAAAAGTAAAAAAAGATTGCCTTTTGAAACAAAGACCACACAAAATCACGAAATTGGAGACTCGGTTTGACTGAATCTCTTCACATGCAACACTGTAGTTTGCAAGGCTGCATACGGCCCCTAGCACCGCGGCTTAAGCGGTATTCGATTTTCAATATAACCATGGTGGGCTCAATGATCCCAAAGGAAATAAAATATAACCTGCACTATGATGATGTACGGGGAGACTTTTTACGGCCGCCACAAGGGACAACACTAGCTACAGTAGAGTAAAATAAAAATAAACAAGGACTGTCTTTGGTAACAAAGAACACACAAAATCTCGAAAATCGGAGACTCAAACCAAGAATGACAGAGAAAACACAAGCTACAAACCAAAGAAAAGTACCCAACTCCCGCTTCTCCCAAAAGGTGATCAAATGCTAGACAGCATCCAACAAAACTTGAAGACAACAAGCAGGACGGACTATAAAAACGCTCGACAACAAGCAGCCACAAAGCCACGCAAAGAACAAGTAATACCGGAACCACCGCCTTAGAACGGCTAGTAATAAAAACTACCCACGGATTTACATCGGGTTTGCTGGCGCCAAATCGTCACTCTATGTTGAAACACCGAATTATTGTTTGGCACGCAGGGTCGGCTTCCTGACTCAGTCAGTTCAATATCAAACAATCAAATTTAATCAAAGAGAACTTTGATCTTAATATCGAATTTGAGTTTAAAATTTCTCTAATGGAGACAGTATCTGTATCAATCATTTTGCTGTTTTTAAATGAAATATATCTTTGATTATATTAATGTTATTTACTTTCAAAACGATATTTCTTCCAGACTTCTTACTATATCGCTTTCCCCATATTTGGGAGCAGCCTGTTAGATTATTGCGCAGCCACTATAGCTAAGTGTATGGGGAAAATTGTAAAACGTATCACGCACTTCGATAGAATACCGGTATAATTATATTTCCTCCTTCTTTGCTGTTAGGACTATAAGAGAATATGCACTGTTTCTCATTTCATTACCTCTAAAGAAAAAAAAGTCATTGAAATTTGAAATGCTTTTGTTTTGTTTATTAGTTCCGAAGGATTCCGATTTAAGACTGTCATTAATGCAACAATTATCGTTGGGCTAGGGGTACGTTAGCAGTACGTTGAATCTGAACAGCAAAATAGAAAGGAAGACAATGATCAGGAATCGATCTTTGATCTTAATATCAAGCCTTACTCGGTTCATATTCAAGTACTGCTAATGTATCCCTATCTACAGTATAATGTAACACGGGGTACAATCGCTTCTAAAATCGGAAATTTAGTGAACACGTGTTTGACTGTTTTTGTTCTATATCAACATCGTCTGTGTACTGTTGTTTTGCATACATTTTGACTACTGTTTTAACAACAAAAATATTAGTTGTAATTAGTGTTTGGGTGAAGGCCAAACAATATCTATAGAGTTGTATCATTGGACATTCCTATTTTGTTTTAGCTCTTCATTACTTTAAAAACTGGAGTACCGCTTTAAAAGCTGCTGGTGTGGGTATAATTATACGCTTGTGCATTAGGTTTATTCGATCGAAACCTCACTATTATCTCAAGAAATAAATCCATACATTAATCAAAATACAAAACAAATTAAATTACAAAAAAAAAAAAAAAAAAAAAAAAAAGAATGTCAGAAGGCAAAGTTGGCAAACAGTCGTTAAAGACGTTTACCACAGTGTATGCACGACAGCAACAAAGTATAAAAAACGTTAAAACAAAAGCGAGAAGCAAAGCGGGCAGTGTTACATCGCGAGAACACGGTGTAAAATGTATAGTGTATTCAACTTGGAACGGATCGCAGTATAAACCACTGCGGTCTTAAAGTAGTTTTCCTGCTTCTAAACTTGGTTGTTTATTAAATTGGCTCAATGAAATAATAATAACACTAACGGAAAGACCCAATTAAATAACAAGTGTAATATGGTAACTGTTTATAGCCCTATTCTTACGACACGAAAATCGTAACAAATGAATGAAGCTGAAAAAATTTTCCGCCGATCGTGGAATTCGAACCCGGTCCCACCGGATAAAACTCCAATGCTCTAACAACTGAACAAAAGAGTCGACTCTCTGACGCAGTTGTCAGAGATTGGATATATACCTATAAGCTATGCGTAAGCTGCCAAGGCAGATAATCGCCGGAGTGCTCTATCGTAACTCTCCCCCTTTTCAAGAATTTTCATTTTTGTGATGACTTGAAGCCATTTTCGGCAAAGTAAAGTCCTATCCCGGACGAGCCCCATCTTACGACACGAAGGTCGTAACAAATGAATGAAGCATAGCTGAAAAAATTTCCCGCCAATCGTGGATTTCGAACACGGTCCCCCGCATAAAAATCCAGTGCTCTAACCACTGAACCAAAGAGTCGACTCTGACGCAGTTGTCAGAGATTGAATATATACCTTTAAGCTATGCGTAATTCGCCAAGGCAGATAATCAAAGGCAAGAGTGCTCAAAGTTTAACTGCGTGACGATGGGCCGCGCTACTAGCTTAATACTTATATTTATACACGATTTGTGCCACTTGATTTATATTTTTGTGCCTGACCTAACTCATCTGTGGTTGGGCTCACCGTACTTCTACAAGTGTTGTTTTTTTTTTTTTTTTTTCTCATTTTGTTGCTCTGGTTTTCAGTTTTTAGTCGAGCATAATCATAATGTCGATAAATGTGTGTATGTTTTCCATTTCTGTGGTGATGCACCGCTGGCGCTTTATAAAACACGTGTAGCCAGAACTATACCAGGATTAAGCGAGGTTTGAAAATAATATTAGTGGTAAGTTCACGCATTCCCTCAAAGCTTACAGCTTTTCTGGTCACCGAACTCATAATGTAAGGACCTGGGTCCTTTGGTGTTTGAGATTTCTGTGTTAAATGACCTTTTCGGTTTTGCAAAATATAACGCAATTTACTTTCGATATTTATAAATGGATAGGGATTCTGTATTTATTCCATTAGAGATAATTGTAATTGAGACAAAAAGGTAAGAGAAAAGTCCAGGGAGTGCCACAATCACAAACCGCAGCCCTTTCCAGACCCCAAGAGGAAGAGGAAACCGACAAATCTAAACAAGCACAAACCGAACAAACGTACTAAAAGCACTAAGATTTGCTCTCTGAGAGTCAAAACTTATGTTTAAGTTATCGGTAATGATATGACTGCTACATAAGACATTTAATTTACTGCTTCTATATAGCTGTTAGCTGAATCTGTGTAGCACTATCTAGGGTAGATGGAGCTCTCAAGCCCTGGTCGGCAATCCATCTAGGAGTTGGCAACTCCAAACAAAAACCTGCATACCTGGATTTGCCTATTCCAGTTATGTAAAAAAAAGTAATAGCAAAGTCCAGGGAGTGCCACAGTCACAAACCGCAGCCCTTCCCAGACCCCAAGAGGAAGAGGAAACCGACAAATCCAAACAAGCACACATCGAACAAACGTACGAAAAGCACTAAGATTAGCTCTCCCTTCCCCAAGCAAGGTAATCACAATACTAAAAGGACTGAAAAACGCAAGAAAAAAATGACACACGGAAAAATATACAACAAATCACCGCGTAGAATAAACTTCAAAGCAACAAAGGGTAAGACTAACACCGGGACCACCGCCCTAGAACGGTCAGTAGAGTAAACCACCGGGGGGTTGCGGGTCATATTGTCACTGGTAACTTGAAGATTGTAACTGATTCACGAATCCGTTCAGTTATTTCAAAATGATCTGAATATAGATTCCCAGCCCACATTGATTTCAATAAATGTCGGGAAACAATTGCCAGTGCTTTAAATGATTATTGTACGAGTTGGTATAAACGAAAGCATGTTGAGTCTAATGCTTTAAATAATTGGAAATTAAAGATTTTTAAGATCAGTGATGAACGTGTGTTATTTTACTCTAATAACCTTGATCTTCTCCCTCCTAAGCCTAAATTGTCTTTTCGATATTAGAAACAAGGTATCCAAGAATTTCATAGGAAGTATGTTTTGGCTCCAGCTGATAAAGCTGCTAATAATGTTGTTGATGTGTGACGACTTTATTATATCAATACTCTAAAACAAGAACTTGGTAGTACCAAAACATATGAACGGATTTCTACTGACGAGAGATCTATTGTCAATACCCATTCTATCGCTATTACTGCTAAGTTTGCAGTGAGTATTAAAGAAAAGCAAGACAGACGTCCTACGTTATATTGGTTACCGAAACTTCATAAACGACCTGTTAAAGCACGTTTCATTGCTAATTCTAGTTCTTGTACGACTACTGTTTTGTCCACACTGCTAACTTCATGCCTTACTGCTGTTAAAAAACATTGGATTAGATACTATGATACTATTTACGAAAGGGACGGAATTAACTTTTTTTGGTCAATTAAAAATTCTAATGATGTTCTCAATAAATATAAATCTAAAAACTTTCAGGCTTCTATTCGGGAGAATACCCAATATTTGGCTTGCAACGAAGAATGGGCTTTTTTTCACTTCTGATGTATATAATAATCACAATTTATGGTCATGTCAAAAAGTCTGTGATGCCCTTGTTTATCTTTTGGATAATATTGTTATTAGATTTGGAACTAAACTTTATAGACAAACTATTGGTATTCCGATGGGAACTAATTGTGCTCCTCTTGTTGCAGATTTGTTTCTTTTTTGTTATGAGAGAGATTTCTCTCACGTGAAAATCAGGCTGACATTATTGAGGCTTTTAATTCAACTTGAAGATACCTTGATGATTTATTAAATATTGACAATGTTTACTTTGACCAAATGGTGGACCGGATATACCCTACAGAACTCCAGTTAAATAAAGCAAATTCTTCCGGTACCGAGGTACCTTTTTTGGATTTGAATATATGTATATCTAATGTTACAGTTTCCACCAAAATTTATGAAAAACGGGACGATTTTGATTTTGATATAGTCAATTTCCCCTTTTTGGATGGCGATGTCCCCCGGCGTACCTCATATGGGGTATAGATATCTCAACTTATAAGATTCGCCAGAGCTTCTTCAAATCTTAATGACTTTAACTACCGTAATAAAGACCTTACTGCCAAACTTCTTAGGCAGGGCTATCGTTATTTTAAACTTCGTAAGGCGTTTTCGAAATTTTATCGCAGACACATTGCCTTTTTAGAAAAATATAGTGTCAGTCTGAAAACACTTCTGCAACAAGGTATATCGGAACCCGAATTTTACGGTGACTTAGTGTACAGATTTAGAAAAATTATAGGTAAATCTAACTTTTCGGAGCAATTCAGAAAACTTATTAACCGTTATAAAAGAATTGGCTATAGCCCGGATATTATGCGGCAGACTGCATGCCTAGTTGTCCACCCAATCATTGTTGATGGCTATGCTTCACTCTTTAATTGCACGACGGCGGTTCGGGCCTCAGACTCAATGACGGCCTCTTCGTAAAACTTTAGCCAGTGGGTTGGGGCTTGATGATATGTCTTTGGCTTGGCCCGCCGTGGTTCAATTATTGGTATTCATTTACTCTGACATACAGTAGAATTAGCCATGGGTACTCGTCTTTGTTTATTATAGTGATTAATTTGATTTTTTTTAACGTTTTCGCATTGATGCATTGACTGAGTTGGGAGCCTTTTTGCGAACCGAATTTTTATGTATGTACGTATTAAGAGTAGCATCGAGACCCAGGGTGAAGTTATTTAGCTGTAAAAGTGCTTTAAACCCCCCGAAGGTTTGCTCTACCGACCGTTCTAAGGTAGTGGTTCCGGTGTTAGTCTTACTCCTTGTTGCTTTGTGGTTTATTCTACGAGGGTCCAAAATGATGACGAGTTTTCTGATCCATTTCCTGTGACAAATGGAGTTAAGCAAGGCTGTGTACTAGCTTCAACACTATTTAGCATGATGTTTTCTGCCATGCTTACAGATGCTTTCCAGGACGGTGACAATGGTATACCGATTAGGTATCGCTTTGATAGGAACTTTTCAACCTAAGAACGTTGCAAGCTAAATCTAAGGTGCAGACAGGGGTGCTAGACGTGTTCCTCTTTGCTGATGACATGGCAAAGGGTGCTCCAACAGAAGAGAAAATGCAAAAAGATGTGGATCAAATATCTGATTCATGTGATAGCTATAATCTCACAATCAGCATAAAAAAAGACTGAGATAGTATATCAGCCAGCACCTGGAAAGCCTTACAAGGAGCCTACCATCACAGTGAAAGGTCAACGATTGCAAGTTGTAGACAAGTTCACCTACTTTGAAAGCACATTGTCTAGAGTTGTGCACATTGATGATGAAGTCAATGCTAGAACTGCCAAATGCTAGTGCAGCATTTGGTCGGCTACGTGGAAGTATTTGGGACCGAAGTGGAATCAGACTTGACACAAAGCTAAAAGAATATAGATCGGTAGTGCAGCCAACACTATTATACACATGCGAAATTTGGACAGTTTACTAACGGCATGCCAAAAGACTGAACCACTTCCATACAAGATGTCTTAGAAAACTTCTGAAGATCAAGTGGCAAGACAGTATGCCAGACACAGAAGTCCTGAAAAGGGCAGGGATGCAGAGTGTACATACTCTTCTGAAATTGGTAAGATGGACAGGCCATGTTACCAGAATACCTGATGAACGTTTGCCAAAGAAAATCCTCCATGGAGAACTTCAAGTAGTAAAACACTCCCATGGTGGTCAGAAGAAACGATATAAGGACACCCTCAAAGCCTCCCTTAAAGACTTCAACATACCAACAGTCATGGGAATAGATTGCACAGGATCATACAAAGTGGCGAGGCCTCATACAAAGGGGAGCTGGTGAATACGAAGCAAAAAGAATCAGCGAAGCCGAGCAGAAACGTACACAGCGGAAAGCCAGAGCTAAGGCATCACCAACAGAGCTTTCTTCCTCAGACCTCTCTTGTTCTATCTGCAACAGGCAGTTTAGAGCTAAGATTGGTCTCATCAGCCATCTTAGAACACACACATAATCACACATCACACAGTTGATTACGATTGGTCATTGTCAGTAATGACAGACGAAAGACGACAATGATATGACCAGCCGCAGGGTTACAATCGTTTGAGTCTTTACAATCTCAAGCTAGAAGACTATCAGTCTAAATATCAAGATCCGAAAACATTACGAAAACACGCCTGTTCAACCAAAAAAAAAAAAAAAAACAAAAAAAAAATGGCGGATTTATTCACAATGGGTGCCACCACATGATTCAGCAGTCAACACACAGGTACTCTGCACTCGGCGCCTGCATTCATCTGCTCACCTTTTTGGGGCTATCTACTTTGCTATTTTTATCTTTTTTTAAAGCAGGTGGGAGCAAATAGTTTTGCAATAGTCGTTTCGCCCACTGTCCGGCCCGCCCCCAGATTTGTTAGCTATGCAAAACTGGAGGATTTTGGGAATGTTACTTACTGCATGGTTTCACAATGTTATCCACGTCACCCTCGGCCATGCTTCGTAAGTGGCATAAAAATTATTCTACGCTTATTTTAGACACATCACTGTAAATGTATATGCACGGAAGCCAACAATTTCGTGTCCATTCTAAAAGCCGAGAACAAGACAAAAGTCGAACGCGGGAACTGCGCGCAAGTAAATAGTTTTCGTTTAGATTTTCGTTCTGTCCCCAGGTTTTTCAATAGACTGTTTCGAAAAAAAACAAAGAATAAACCCACGGCACATTGCATACTAATATCTACATTAGCTACTTGAAAATTTGCTGTCAAAACAACAGGTTTTGGCATCGTGAGTAGTAATGACAGTGCACCTTGTCAGTTTTTTGAACGGCGGTTACAAGGTTTGAGAACGATGATTTGTAACCAGATATAAAGGTGCACAAAAATGTGAGAATAAAACATTTGGTAAGTATCTTGAAACTAATCGAACATATTATTTTATCAGATGCAGTGTCATGGAACACACATGTAACATCTCGCCGATCATTCAGCACATAATGGAGATACGATCATATATTATATTTGTGTAAAGTATCACTTTACCAAAGTCGCCATTGAGGTTTAGACTTTTCTCTTCCAACACACCACGTGAACAAAAAGAGTTTTTTCCATGTTTTGCAAAAATTTTTTACAAACTAACATACCTTTTCCGTCACATTAATTGTTTATAGTATGAAACCGTTTTTGTTTTATCTAAACACTGCGTTCTTGAAACGGAAGTTGAAAAATAAAAACGGCAAAAAAAAAAAAAAAAAAAAAAAAAAAAACAACAACAAAAAAAAAAAAACGGTTCATTTACGTCCCGTTTATAGAATAGTTTCAACCCTCTACGTTTCCTTATATAGTCGAAATTACAGGCATGCCGTTTTTAAATACAGATATATATCAAAATATTCTTATCTGCTTCATCTCGTATGTAAATCCAGTAATTTATGATTTTATAAAAAGTATGTTCATCACTACCAATATGGCTGGCCATTTATCCTTTAAGGGGATTTGAATAAGCAGTCGAAAGGAGTTAATTTCTGATTCAATATTTGGGCAAAACTCATGTTGAGCATAATGAGCCGTAAACGACAGAAAACGTTTCTTCGGACATGTGCGCCAAGCGAAGATTCAGGTCAGCCTGCACATTCGCGCAGTCTGATCACAATCTTAATTCGGCGCATTTTTGGATAGCGAAATTGGGCGCATTTTTGGATAACGAAGACAGCAAAGTTTCTTCATGCAGATACCGGTTACTCTGATCAGACTGCGCTGATTCACTGGCTGATTTAACCTTTTTAAGCCTAGCGTCCCATAAATGGGACATTGGCAAACAGCGTAGACCCAGATCAGACGCCGCAGAACGCGGCGTCTGATCTGGGTCTACACTGTTTGCATTAAAATCAGATTTTTATACAAAACATTACAATTATAATAATTAACCAGACACCATTTATATAGTAAATGAACCTGTCCAAAGATTTAAAATAGATGAATACACTCGGCATAAATGGGTTAAGTCTTCACTGACTACAGGTCAGAAAGTACATTTCCCCAAAGTTCTAGTAACAAGAGAAAAAACTACATCATAATGGGAGGTCCACTAGCGTAGAGTAGACACATCCTTGTCTATTATACGTAAAGAAGAAATAGAGAGGGATGTTAAACCCGAAAGCATAGAATAATACAAAGTAAAAGTTTTTATATTTTGTTAAAATCCGAAGGTCTCCTATTTATCCGGTTTGTTTATCCGAGACTCCGACTTTCGTTCTTTTGCGTATTCTTTGTTTCCAAAGGCAACAGTTTAGATGTCAGATTACGTTAAGAAATACCATTCACTTGTCGGCCATGCAATCGAAGGTTGATTACTGCCAAACATTTGAAAACCCGGCAAAATCTGGCATTGTAGACATATTGCCCTACTTGTATATTAAAGTTAGAGTTTAATTCTATTGAAAGCATTTGGCAAGGATTTTATCCATTTGAATTTCTTGTTTTTTAAGTATCAACAATTTCCCCTATTAGTCGAATAGAGAAAAATATTTCCGTTAGTGAAAAGTATAATTGAAATGACAATAAAGCAAATCATAAACGTAACGTGCTTTGTTTCTTATCTTAATGTGATTATAAATGTATTTTAAAGGATAAATGGGAGCGACATGTTTTTCGGATATATTGATTGACACAGTTATTAGAATTTCAAGTCGAATAAACTATATAGAGGATATGATTTGAAGCAATAAAAAGTAAAAAAAAAGAAAAAATAATAATAAATAAATAAATAAATAAATAAATAAATAAATAAATAATAATAATAAAAAAATAATAATAAAAAAGAAGAAAAAACGAAGAGCTGGCAGTCTGCGGTCTGGTGAGTATGCGTGAAGGTGTACATGGAATTAAAGAATTGAACCTGGGTTGAAAACGGATAAGATATTGTGTTGTAAATAAAATGTAATACCCTTTGCGACTATAGTGTCACTGGGTGGATTTTGGATTGTGGACGATGCAGTTTCGAACTGTCCGTCGAATCAATCTTTCAGTGCGCATGCCCGGCCCCTTAGGAAGGGAACATGTCTAGTTCATTGCTGAAGTATTTTCTTGGCATACCTCTCACATAAAAGAACAACACAAGTTCGTGAAAAACTGCGCGGATGCGCATAATGGCGATTTTCCAGTTTGCCACGTTTTGAAAAGAGCCACAAGTCTGCGGCCATAAAAACAAACAAACAAACAAACAAACAAAAAAAAAAAAAAAAAAAAAAAACAAAAAACGAAAACGTGAACTGAATTTAATTCTGTCGAGCCCTTCCTGTCCAAGTTCCATCATTCACTAGGATACGATACATCTAACATTCTATTTTGGTGTTACATGTATCATTCTGCAAAGGATGTATTTTCCAGTGTTACAAAATTGATACTCCCCAAGCGTTCAGATACTACGCTCTGGTTTAAACCAAGGTGTCATGTCAAATATATGAGTATGGAACAATGCTCGTACGGACAAAGCTCTAATTTTAATGCCTCTCTGGGAAGTGGCTGTGTCTTTAAACACGATATCTGGATACGTATTATAAACATTACGGGACTGTCTTGGATAAGTTATGATTTGTAAGAAGAATCTTGAAATGGGGTATGAATTTTACAAATAAGTTGGTAAGGAACAGTTAGGGGTCCATGACCTTAGTCCAAACTCCCGCATTATTTGGTTGTAAATGAAATGATTTTCCATCTGCTTCTCCCTTCTCACGCCGCCTTGCCGCACCTCCCAGTGACTAAGTCAATGACGGAACAATTCTTGTTGACAGTCACTTTATATCTTGTATGTTAAAATGATATGTAAATACACAGGAAATGCGAGATTTTCTTGAAGATTTTGAGCAATTAGACAGCTAATATATTTTTTGTCATGCTCTTTACAAGTAAAAAAGTAACTCACCTGAACGGAATGTATGTCTGTTAAGATTACTTTTGTTTCATTTGTATGCTTACCGTAGGCTAAATCATTGGATAAAAATAAACGATATTTCGGGGAAATTTGAATAAAATATAAAATCATATTTTGTGTGACAAATAAGAATGCATTTTAAATGCTGTTTACTCTAAATTATACTCAAGCTTAAAGTCATAGGAAAACAAGAATACCAGTTGAACCACGACCAACGAGATAAACGGTTTCAGTTTTCATTCGGACCAGCCCAGTGTTGTGCAAATAAAATAGCAGCAAAGATGTTAGGTGTGATTAGATTAACCAAGCCAAGAAACATGCAGTCTGTCTCATAACACCTTTGCTATATAGTATTTTGATATGTTGATTTAGTTTTAGTGCTCTTAACCTGGGTTTGGTTAAGAGGTCTCTGAGGTTTTGGTAATTCTAGAAATCTGTTACTTAACATAGAGATATCTGTCGGTAAGTACTACAGCAATATGATAAAAGTAAAGACCTTAACCCAATATAATCTTGAGAGCCCCATAAGGGTAACTGACCAAGATCAGACGCCACAGAATTTTATCAGAGTGTCCATTGTTTGGTAATAGTTTAGCCAGTTTTTCTTAAAGAATATCAACATAAACAGATCCCATTTGCCTCGGGATGTGTATAAGAGATAGAGTCTGAGGGTCTCTTCATGCTGTAACTGGATGCAATATCAGTAGTAGCATCAGAGGCAGCTGTAACTGTTCATATTTAAAGTTATCTGTTAAAATATAGAAATTGCGTTCATATCGTGTTTTTCAGACATCTACCAGATTTCTTCTTGTCAGTTATCATCACCACAATAGTCAAAGTGATTACACCATAGACCACTGTGATCTACTTGACTGTAGATATTGTAACACCTTTATAGTCTCCCCTAGAAGTGCTATATGGTTAACACTTAGACCATCTTCGTATATATGAAACAAATGTCATTGTGTTAGACCGTACTGTGACCACTTTTAGATATTAGAAATTAACTTACACATTCAATCATGCTACCTAGATTTGAATTCTAAGACATAAGCTCACTGCATTTTACCTTTACCTAGAAACTGGGTCTCATCCCAAACATGCTTGTGTATTCATATTTGGAATGTATTATCGTAGCTGACACTTTTGAGGGGACTATATTCATTTTCAAGGGAGGCAAACATTTCAGTTTTTTATTGGATCCCTTCCGAAAAGGGGTCTATTTTGAAAGAAAGAAATGCTCCCCCTTGCAGCAAATTACATCTTAAGTAGTATAGATATTGCCAGTTAGAGGCAACCAGGATTTCTCCGGATTTTTCTCGGGTCAGCCGAAGCCGGGTACTCACCGGAAAATTTTTCCATTTTTTTCTCTGCTGAGACAGAACTGACACTATCTATACTACTTCCGCCCGGGTTTTAATGCGTTATTTATACACCAACGCTGCCCCCCCCCCCCCCCCCCCCCAAATATTCTTTTACCTTGTGTGTGTGTGTGGGGTGGGGAGGGGGGTGCAGGGGAGGGATGCTCAGGAACTCCTTTTTATACACTACTAAAAAGCTTTTCCTTGGCCAATTTCTCTTATTAACCGGCGGATGTATTTCTGGGAAATTCCGCAAATTAAGTGTAAAAAAGGCACGATTTTAGCCCTTATTTCATTTATTGGATGTAGTAACAGTGGATTTGAGGCAATTAAAACTCAAACGCTCTCAAAATAGTCTTTGAAAGTTACAAAAAAGGTAAGAGAAACGTCCAGGGAGTGCCAGAATCACAAACCGCAGCCCTTCCCAGACCCCAAGTGGAAGAGGAAACCGACAAATCTAAACAAGCACAAACCGAACAAACGTACGAAAAGCACTAAGATTAGCTCTCTCTTCCACAAGCGAGGTAATCGAAATACTAAAAGGACTGAAAAACACAAGAACAAAATGACACACGGAAAGACATACAACAAATCGCCTCGTAGAATAAACCACAAAGCAACAAAGAGTAAGACTTACACCGGGACCATCGCCTTAGAACGGTCGGTAGAGCAAACCACAGCGGGGTTTAAAGCACTTTTACAGCTAGCTAACTTCACCCTGGGTCCCGATGCTCTTCTTAATACAGAAATACATAAAAATTCGGTTCGCATAAAGGCTCCTAACTCAGTCAATGCATCAAAGCAAAAAGATAAAAATCAAATTAATCACTATAATAAACAAAGACGAGTACTCATGGCTAATTCTACTGTATGCCAGAGTAAATGAAAACCAATAGTTGAACCACGGCGGGCCAAGCCAAAGACATATCGTCAAGCCACAACCCACTGGTTATACGAAGAGGCCGTCATTGAGTCTGAGGCCCGAACCGCCGTCGTGCAATTAAAGAGTGAAGCATAACCAACAACAATGATTGGGTTGACAACTAGGCATGCAGGCTGCCACATAATATCCAGGCTATAGCCAATTCTTTTATAACGGTTAATAAGTTTTCTGAATTGCTCCGAAAAGTTAGATTTACCTACATTTTTTCTAAATCTGTACACTAAGTCATCGTAAAATTCGGGTTCCGATATACCTTGTTACAGAAGTCACCTGAAAATTTTATATCAACTGTACAGAAAACTCTAAATAAAAAGGAAGGCAATGATCAGAAATCGGTACAATTACCTAACATCTTCCTTCAAAGACACCAAAGGGAAATAATTTAAAGTACATTAAGTAACGGCACCACAATCAAAACACTATAACTCGATGAATGTTTACTGTCGTGTAAAAGATTGGACGAGTTCATCCAAAATCCGTTTTTAGGTATTAATAACTAAAAATTGCATCTCGGGCATTTTCTGACTTATTAGTGCAGTGTGGCGGCAGTAGAACGTCTCCCCGTACTTTACCTTAGGGCAGATTATATTTCATTTCCTTTGGGGTCATTGGGCTCATTATTGAAAATGTAGTTCTGCTCATGTATACGCTAGAGGACGTAAGCAGTGTTGCAAACTTCATTACTGCTTATGAAGAGTCTCAAAAGAACCGAGACTCCGATTTTCTGATCTGTGGTGTGTTCTTTGTTTCCAAAGGCAATCATTTTTACATTTATTTTACTACACTGCAGCTGGTATTAGTGCCGTGTGGCGGTGGTAGAACGTCTCCCCGTACTTTGCAATAGTGCAGATTATATTTCATTTCCTTTGGGATCATTGGGCCCATTATGGTACATTTGAAGATGGAGTTCGGCTCATGTATACGCTAGAGGGCGTAAGCAGCGTTTCAAACCTCATTATTGCTTATGAAGAGTCTCAATAAAACCGAGACTCCCATTTTCTGATCTGTGGTGTGTTCTTTGTTTCCAAAGGCAATCTTTTTGACGTTTATTATCCGTGAAGCATTCAGCGATAGCCGCACGAGAATAGCAAATATATATGCAATATTCTGTACCAGCGGACTGCGTGGTGCAGTGGATACATCATTGGGCTATGATTGTTTAGTAGAGTAAATTGTCGCATTGGTATCACGCAATATCTCTCTGTTTTTTTTTTTTTTTTTTTTTTTTTTTTGTTTTTTTTTTTTTTTTGTTTTGTGTGTTACTTTAGAATTTTTATGTTAATTGCCGAGCGGCAAATTTCCGAAAATGTATTGAGATCTAGGCTGGCGGTGTGTTGGCAATGCGGATATGAAAGACACTCGTTACAACCTGTGATAAATTCAGGGTTCTCGGGGACGTCCCGGGACGCATATATCCGGGTTCGGGTTCCTAAAAATTCCCAAAGTTGAGTCCGCCGGACGCATGTATTTGTCCGTGGGATTACTACTAATTATGATTGGAATATTTGACTGGTCTCCGCACTGTTTTTCACACATGCGACAGTACCGTTATCTACTTCCTAGGCAAGCGGTAGTTAAACAGGTATTGGCAGTTAACACTTCAGCGATCGTTAACTAGTGGAGCAATTAAAGCATGCGACTGACACCGTTATGCACCCCTTCCCTCATTGTGTATTTCCTCTACCGTCCGACTGAGTTGCACACGCGGGTGTCTTTTAATTGATCTTTTTCTCCGATTCAAAATTTTCGGATGTCGAATTTTTGTCACTTACTTCAGAGACACACACTCGTGTTTTCTGCTGAAAGACGACAAGCACCAAAGCAAAATAGTACCTTATCCGTTTGCGAGATCCACCCATCAAAACGGTTATTCCTGCTGGCCACTAAATTAGTTTCAAAGTACCACCGAATGTATCACGTAAACCTGTGTAGAGTCTCAGCGTATGGGATGCACAGATGCACACCAGACGACGATACACTGAATACATCCACAAATATTTCACCTTTACATAAAGGAGATAATAAATTTGCCTTCTTTAATCAATAAAAAGCAGATGCCCTGAACAACTTCTTTATATCCGTTTCTGATGTCGAAGAAGCCAACATACCGTTACCAAATTTTAACAGTAAGACTGAGTCTTTGTTATCTCAAATTTGAGTTTCCGAATCCGAAGTCAAAGACATCCTAAATACTCTTAAAGTTAACAGAGCAACCGGTCCAGATGGCATTAGCAACCGAATGTTAGAGCATACTTGCAAATCAATAGCCAAACCTCTATCAAAGCTATTAAATGTATCAATAGAAAAACGTATATATCCAAATTTGTGGAAAACTGCTTCTGTCATGTCACTTTTCAAAAAAAGGAGAAAAATCAGACGTTAGTAATTATAGACCAATTTCATTAATAAGCTGTGTAGGAAAGTCTATTGGAAGAATTGTATATAAACATATCTATAACCACATTACTGCCGATTCTCTTTTATATAAATATCAGTCAGGGTTCCAACCTGGTCATTCAACCGTACACCACCTTACTGAATTAATATATCATACACATCTTGCCCCAGAAAAATATAAAACAATTTGTCATGTATTTTGTAATATTTCGAAAGCATTCGATAGAGTTTGGCATAGAGGTCTGATACATAAACTTAAAAAATATGGAATCACAGGAGATCTTTTAGACTGGATTCAAAACTATCTGTACATGCAGAATCAAGGAGTATTCGTCAATGGCACTTTCTCATCACTAAAGTTTATTCTTGCCGGAGTTCCTCAAGGCTCAGTCCTGCGTCTTCTTTTCTTCTTGATTTATATAAATGACCTAGCTATGGTATGGCCAGACTGTTTGCAGATGAAATATCTCTAAACTTTTCATCAAACAGTTTGGCATTTATTGAATATATTCTAAATTCAGATCTAGTAAAACTAAAGGAATGGGCAAAGAAATGGTTAATTAAATTCAATGCACTGAAAAACAGAAGTGATGGTAATTTAAAATATTCATAATGATTATGACACAGAAGTAAGATACGATGAAAGTATTCTGAAGATTGTAGAAAGCCACAAACACCTCGGAGTTACCATTTCCTCAAACAATAAATGGACAAAGCATATAGACACTATAATAAATTCAGCGTCGACGCAAATATTGTATCTTCCAAAAACTAAAGTTTCAACTACCTAAACATACCCTTAATAAGCTGTATTGTACTTATATCCGCCCATTATTAGAATATGCTTCTGAAGTATGAGCTGCTTGTAATCTGTCAGATACTAACAGGTTAGAGCAAGTGCAGCTGAATGCGGCTCGTATAGTTACCGGACTTCAGATATTCTCTTCCCTTACATCACTATATTTAGAAACCGGTTAGGAAACGCTAGCTGAAAGAAGGAAAACAAAACAGTTAATTCTAATGTACAAAATAATAAAAAAACTCCTAGTTATTTGAATGACCTGCTTCCAAGCTTGGTAAATGATGTAAGTAATTATAATCTTAGAAACAATACCAATTACGATTTACCTTTCTGTAGGTTATGTTCGTATGAAACGTCTTATTTTCCTTCCACCCTGAAGCTATGACCTTACCAACGAAACTCGGAATATCCCCACATTATTAGAATTCAAATCATCTATCCGACATCAGCCACCAAGAGTAGGTGAATACTTATCGGTCGGCGAAATGAAATACAATATTATTTTAACAAGGATAAGGCATAGGTGTAGTAGTTTAAACGCAGATCTTTTTCACGTTAACATAGTTCCTTATTCAAATTGTAGTTGTGGTGTATTAGTTGAAAACGCCGAACACTATCTTTTTGAATGCACCCTTTACAAACCCAAAGACAAAGATTATTGCAAAGAATACACCAAATTCAAACTATTCCTAATGTAAACTTTGATCTCTTAACAAACGGCAGTACCTTACACGACTTTGAAAAAATAAACAAATTATACTAGCAGTTATAAAATTCATAAAAAACACGAAGAGATTTGACTAATTATCCAATCGTCTGTACTAGATTTCCAAACATTTCGTTTTTAGCTCGTGCTTAAAACTAACATCAGTATATCGAAAAGATTGCACTGTCAAATACCAAAACCTCTTTACTAAATATGTTCCTTTTCTAAATTGTTATGTAAAATGTTTGTTTTGCACCATTGTACCTTTAAATGAATGTATTTCATGCTGCAGGGAGAGGACCATCTAATGTTGTTATAACTTGTGTCCAATCCCTTTGTTTAAATTACAATAATATATGATTAATCTTAATCACTGAATTGTTCGCGTTTCTAATATAAGTTATTTTTTCTATAGCTCTCGCATAAAAAAAACGCGTGCTCATAACGGTAGCGCGTGCTCGTAACGTCAGATGACAGCGTGGCGGGGAAAAAGTTTTGGGAGAAAAACGAACTATTACCATGTTGGATTTTAGAGCGTTTTCTTGTCGGAAATGCATATAAAACAGACACATATTAAAACCAGAACTAAATTACCAAGACTGTTTCCACGAATCAAAGCAGTAGATTAAATGTCAGCAAGTAAAAAACAAGTCTCAGATATTTTATCGTATCGTATATAGATCACAGCACATGTAAACATTGAAATGACATTTTGCGGGAAGCTCAACAGAGGTGGTCATGATCAGATTGTGCGGATATATTTCATTTACAAGAATATAAGAGAGCTTAAATCAGTTTTAATTAAAATATGTTTCACTTAAAATCATAACACTCAAGATCACTTAATATAGATAGCAACGATCGTTTTTGGGGTGGGGTACTGAATTTTAACTGAAAAGCAATGTAGAGGAGAGTCATGAAGTAGACATAGGACTGCTTTTTACACGGAAATTTCCACAAATCTTCTATTGTGTACGTAGTCACGGTCTGATGACCCGTCATTTTTATCTGTGATACACCGCAAGCCTCGTTCTGGATTCACGAGATTATGCGTGGATTAGCAAGAGCGGTAAAACTCGCGATTGTGAAACTGGTCTATTGTGGCTTAAAAAAATATTTATTTATTTTTTCTTTTTTTCATACCCAACTACAAAAAAAAAAGGCTAAATGGGCATTATTGCATCTGCTGTTCATACGATCGTACACCTTTAGAGAGAACCTGGCTATATGGCACTTACTGTATCTACCCGAAGTCTGAGCAATCAGTGTGGACCCAGAGCAGAACGCGGAATGATTAGAGGCATAACTTAATGTCTCTTATCTGGCAATATTTAGATAAAAAAAAAAACAAAAAAAAAAAAAAAACAAAAAAAAACAGGTAGTTGAGTGACTTTGCAATATTTTTGAGGGAAAGTGTCAGAATGTTTAGGGTAAACATGGTATTTTTTCTCTCTTCTCTCTTTTATCTTTTGGCAATAAACAACACGATATAACGTCGTTATCTCAACACTTTATCATCATTCAGTCTGATCAGAACCTTTCCCCGCTTACAAAATTAATGAAGACTATAAAATATATGAACGGACATAATCAATCCAGAGAAGAGCCAGATGAGACTGTGCGGATGCACAGGTTGATCTTGACCTTCGCTGTCCGTATGCAATAATAGCTCATCATTATATTAAAGACTTTTATTGTACTCACCTTTAGCATGTTGGGTAAACATTTCAGCAGACAACATTTTGAAACATTTTCGTTATTTTTCCCCAGAAAATACAATTCGATATTACATGCAAACTGACTCCTTGATTGAATCCTATTTTCTGGGGAACACATAAGAAAACCCACATGAATTTGTCGACTGCTGAATCTGCCAATAACGTGGTTAGTGTAAAAAACAGCATAAGATTTTTCACATCGCGGTGATTTAGATGAAAAAAGAAAGGAAAAATAAAACTATAAAAAAAAAAAAAAAAAAAAAAAAGAATGTTATAGGAATCGAATCTCCCTTTACGGACAATCAACTTACCGTTTGAGTTATGATCCAATACATTTCCAGGAAACCGCTGTCAATGTATAACTTACTCAATCAAACGGAGTCGGTGAACCGGAAAGTACCATTATTTATACCCGTAAAACCTGATTCACCTTGGCGCTGGATTATTCCAATTTTAAAAGTACATTAACACGACAGTAAAAATACATCGAGTAATACAAGCAGAAATCCAAAAGGACAGTTTCTTCCCAAAAATGGCCAAACGGATATCCAAACTAAAAATTTTACCAAGACATACATGCGAAGACATACAATGACAGCATAGTAAACCACAGCAGAAGCACCGCCTTGGAATGGTCAGTAAAATATTACCGGGTCGAGGGGTGGGGGTGGGGGAGCGGGGTTGGGGAGGAGGTGGAGGCTTAAATCGATTTTACGTGGTCATAACCCTCGCCCTTAGTTCTGCCGTGGTATACACAAAACATTTGTTTAGCAACCTCTCCGAGAACAAAAATCAAACAAATTCAGAGACGAAACAACGATGAGGAATCGACAGCAAGAAATAGCTGCAATGCTGAAGCAAAGAAAACCAACAGGACTTCGGTGGGCCGGACCAATTTACTTAAAAGTATTTAGGCCGGAGCCATCATAGAGTCTTTGGCCCAACCTGCGGCGCGCAACCAAAGAGGAATGCAAAGTTATTAACCGTGATTGTGTTAACTATCATGCATGCAGTCTGACGTATTACATTTATGTTGTGCCAAATCTGTATACATCGAAGAATTATTTTACGAAATCGAGTGCTAAAATCATTGCAAACATAGATTTTCTTGAATTAATATACAAAGTCACCATTTAATCCAGATTCCGATAGACCTTGTTGCAGAAGCGATTTAAGTCGAACATTGAATTTTGAAACTAAATCGAAATGACGTCTATAAAGTTTAGAAAAGGCTTAGCGGAGTTTAAGGTACCGATAACCCTGATTTAGAAATTTAGCATTTAACAATTCATTTCGAGTGTTGAATTCAGAAACATGACCAGACAAACTGGCGAACCGTATAAGTTGCGAGATAAAAACACCGTAGGATGCTCGATGAGGAACATTCCCATCTAAGAAAGGAAACTTTACAATTTCAAAATCAAAATCATCGTGTTCATCATAATTTTTGCACGAAACAAAACCATCTGAAACAGAAAAATGCAAATCTAAAAACGTGTCTTTAGTTTCAGAAGAATTTGCTTTACTTAATTAAAGCTCAGAAGAATAAATTTGACTAATCAAACCATCGAAGTACTTATTATCAGTATTTAATAAATCGTCCAAATATGCAGATGTCGAGCTTAAAACTCCAATAATTTTAGATCGTTTTCCTTCAGGAAGAGACTTCATGAAGTCTCTTTAATAACAGAGCAAGAACAAATCAGCCAAGCGGTGCGCAGTTCGTACCCAGCGGAATACCAAGAGTTTGTTTAAATAGCTCAGCTTCACACACTGACATGACGATAAGGTATAATTCTAATCTTTTCGGAAGTGAAAAAGAAAACAACATTTCGTCCGTTACGTGCAAGATAGAGGGAACATTCCATATTAAAAGTCCATTCAATTAAATCAGAAGTTTTTCTTTTTATACGACTATGAGCTAGTGTAGTGTAAAACATGGAAAAATCATACGTAGACAGACTTGATGCACGAAAACTTCTGTATCTTTGTTTATTCTAATCTTCATTCGAATTTTTTATAAACCAAAACAGATTCTACTTGATCTTTCACAGACCTTGTCGCAACATTTAATTATTACATGTATTCTGGTGGCAGTAAGACAAGAAGAAGACGTCAACAACTTAAAAAGCTCAGTAACGGTACAAGAGCTTAAATTTGCAATAAGCAGTGCTTTGTATGATCTTTTGTGAAGTTTAGGCAACCAGTATAACGTAGAAAGATCTTGGCCTTCTTTAACACTTACAGCAAACTCCATCACCAAAACATGCCTATATAGTTTTGACCCCTTTAAACCCCACTTTTATACAGTAAAACTGGTTTACAGGGGTATATATTAATTTTCTTATTTCTGCTCAATAACATAGATTGTGGGTACTCGTTAGAACCGCCTCGTCGAGGCGGTTCTAACGAGTACCCACAATCTATGTTTTAAGCAGAAATATGAAAAAATATCAAATTTTTTTTATTTATTTTTTTTCATTTTTTGATTGTAAAATTCTCAATATATTTGAATAGGCGCGTTCTCGTAATGGATGGCTGAATGGTAGATATTATTATTAACCACAGACCTCTTTTCAATCAAGGTTTGTAGTTCATTTCTACCACCAACTTTTTGCTAAAGAATATTGACAAAATGGAGCCGTCAAACAACGACGACATTATTTGCTGCCTTCTCTGCCGGAGCCAAAACATACTTCCTATGAAATTCTTGAATACCTAGATTAAGGTGACGTAGACATCTTTGGTTTAGGAGGTATTAGATTAGTATTTTAACAATAAAAAAGAAATACGTTTATTATCTATTCTCAAAATGCTCAATTTCCATTTTTATGGGCTGCATTTTCAACATACTCTCGCTTACACCATCGATTACCGAATTCATATTACTGATATAATTTTATGTGTTTACGTACATATTCAAAACATAAACATATAATGACGAACGATGATATAACAATCACTATTCCTTCCGCTTTGGCCTCTACAAAAATCCTAACACGACCAAATACTGTGCTGGATTTATCTGGTTGATAAATCAACTTGTGAGCAACCAGTACAGTCCTCAACCAAGGACAATGATCGTTGTCGTGCCAATGAGAAGAGAATGATCCTCCTTAATCTGAGATATTGACGTCACAGTTTATAGCATAGCACTGGCGCTTAATATTCTCCACTGTAGTTTTTTTTTTTTTTTTTTTAATAGCCTTGAGGATTTTTATAGATCACTAAGCCTTACGACTTCACTAATTAATTATTCAACTATTCATATTCTTGTTGGTCAACACAATCCTATTAAATATTCTACAGCAGTTAGCTGTGGACTTCTTTTGTTCTGTTTTCCCTTCAATATCGCGAACGGATTCTTTATTTCTATTTAGACAGGAATATACGCGTAGCCGATCGACCATAGAATGGTTTTCTTCCCTGCGGATACTACCCATTAGATCCTCGAACAGGTAAGATGAAGGCAATAACAAATAAACAAACCCACCCTTACTATACAACTAGATGAAGCTTACCTCTATGCGATTTTATAGATTTTATACTATTATATTGCAATGATGACGCACGCTACCAGATGGAGCGAGTGACGTCACTGACCTCGCGGCCATGTCACCAACGTCATGACTAACCCATCATCGACCGACCTCCTGGCTGCCGACCGGCGCCGTCGATACTAAGCACTTCACTGATTGTCGGCACCGTCGCTCGACATAAAAAAATCAAACGCAAGCTTAAGTTCTTTCAAAAACAGTCATAGTTTGATACACCGATTTTTAAGTTCTCTTTCATTTATATCATCCATAATGCCTGAACAGCAACAAGACCAAGATGCTCAGATGTCGTCACCCGAATGCCATGAAGACATTATAAATCCCTGCAAATACTAGCAAACCTAGAGATGTAGCTTATGGAAATCAATAAGATAATCAAAAAGAGCTATAGAATCAAAATTAACACACACACAAACACACACACACACACACGCACACACACACACACACACACACACACACACACACACACACACACACACACACACACACACACACACACACACACACACACACACACACAAGAAAACTAGTGTTTCCAGATCAAATGCTCCGTCTGCGCAAAACTGAAATAGCAATTTTGATTTGATTAAACACTGTGTCCCGTCTGCGCAAAACGAAATCGCTAGCTTGATCTAAGAAAAAAACTGCACGTGCCTGTGCTTCTGTTTGATTAAGCGCATGCGCACACGTATACGTACGTATGCATACCTGCTTACACAAGTACGCATACGTGTGCGTGCGTGTGTGTATGCATGTTAGTTTGTGTGTGTATGTTGTTTTAAAACAACTTAAATTCGCGTATTTTTTACGATAAGTTGGTGTAATCCAGATTATACTCCTTACAGTATGCTCCGAAAATGCTACTTTTGAACCCAGCAAGCTCGATTCTGCACTGTTCTTATTTCAGTCAAAACAAACAAATTCTGTATACCGTGGTGAGACCCTGATCAGTCAATACAAATATAAGAGTAGTCTGTTCAGAGCTCTAGACAATAACCAGGCAATGTTTTCAGAATCGAATAAGGCTGCGCACAACAGTGATGTCCGCCAGCATATTTCTTTCTAGTGATAGGCTGAAGTTTTCATTCATCATGAAGACCCACCTATATAATTTTGACCCCCTTAAACCCCACGTTTATATAGTAGGAGTTATTTGTAGTCAAATCGTGAGTGTGGACCTTAGGAAACACGGAACTTGATTTCCTCTTGCTATTTAATATCGTACTGTATTTACCTGTAATTACAAAATGTACTTATGGAATAGAAAAGTTACCTTATTTGCGAAAGGACAAAACATTATGCAACAAATTAAAACAGCTTGCTCTGTATCGTAACATAGCCACTCTTAGCAATGAACACATTCATAGTACTTAAAAACAACAGTTACTGAAGTTGTGAGTAGTTTAGGAACGAAAAACTAGTTTCGGTCAATAAGGCCTCCTTACTAATCGTGGTCAGAGATTATTATGGGCCAGAAATATAATCTCTTTACGCTTTAGTTTTACAGCTGCGACGAGGGCTTAACATCAGCAACATCCATCCCCAAGCATATTTGAGAAAGTCTCACATATCATGCATTAGCTCATTTGTCCCACAGGACCAAGGCCCAGTTGTTCAAAACTAACGACGTCATTAGTTAACGATTCGTTAAAACTTACATCCAGTGACACGCAAATATTCTGATATTTTTTGCTGGAAAAATGTGAGTAGCTATTGCGATGCAAAAGCTACTCACATTTTTTCAGCAAAACATATCAGAATATTGTATATCAAAACCGCTAAAACAATTAACGAATTGACCCTTAACGAGCTCGTTAAGCTAACGACGCTTTGAACAACTGGGCCCAGAACATTGAATTATATATATATATATATATACGGTGTAATGTTTTACGGCCTACGCACTCACATGTTTAATGGCAGCTTCTTCAGTCACAAGCTACTTTGAGATAAGAACCGTTAGAAAATACAGAATGAATCAGATAAAATAGAAATCGAAAAATTCAGCATGTTTTACACTCCAAGCAACTGTAAACGAAATATGTAATTTTCGCATAAAATGTATGAGCTCAGTAGTCCACGTGGAGTTGAATATTAAAAAAACAAAAACAAAAAAAAAAAAAAAAAACATTTCAGCACTTTATCGATGTAAGTGGCGATGTTTTACAGTGTCCACAAATTACTTAAATTAAGCTGCTACGATCACAACAGATCTAAAGAAGGTAACCTTTCGATATACAGAATAAATTGAAATCCGGAATATAGCACGCTAGGTTTGACCGATGTTTTTTTCGTGAGGATAATTATAATAATATGACCTCGCTAATACTCTAAAATCTTTTAGCGAAGTTCTATTTCCACATATATAACGTATGAGCCTCGTTGGTTAAAAGTCATTTTCACAATACTTGATCATGTGTGCCTAGAAAGAGAAACTAAAACAAATTAGGTTTATAACCAAGTTAACCTCACACATTATTTGAAATCAAAACACAGCTGCCGTGAAACGTAAAACTTAATTCAATGTTTTGTTGCAAATCTAATCACAGGGAATTGGTTCCTCTACTGTACTGGTAACAGGGTCGTAAATAAGTAAGTTAATTTAATCAGTTTACAACTTAAACTCAACGAAATGGAGACGCAGAGCTACGCAGCATTCGATATTCATAGTCATTCCAAGGCACCGGGTCAAAAGTTTGATAAATAAAACATAGAATAATAGACGGACTCTTTGGAAATGCATGACTACCTCGGTTTAATTAAGCCTCTTCTTCACACTTGCTGGAAAACAGAAAGAAACATACAAACATAATTTGCACTGAAACGACTCTCTAATGTATGGTCAACATCATTCAGCTCTCTTTGGGCTAATTCAGTAGAGGACCGATCGATGGTATTCTTTCATATTCTATCCAGAAAATCATAATTGAAACAGTTTGCGTGAAACGTCACAACCTGTTTTCTAGGAGAAACAAGAATACCTTTTAGTATGTTATCCGCTGGAAATTTATCCAGCATGCAAAAGTTTCATTGGTTTTAAAAATACTCAATCCTGGTCTGAATCTTATATTGTTCCAGTAACATATAATTGTTTGGTCCGCTTATGCTATCTCCAACTTATCAAATCAGAAAAAAATATTAAGTAAATTAACGAAGTCGGGAACCGTTACAATCATATCCACATCGAGCCCCAAACACCAAAGGTAAAGACAGACAAATACAATTAAACCCGCAGCAAAATGAACAGATGGCAAGTAGAGTTGGCGACTCTCCTAAAACGGTGACAACTCTGTTGTCCAAACTTACCAGAACATATATAAAACTTACATAATCGTTGAAATAAAAACATTAGTAAACGAAAAACTACATACTATTTAACACAAATGTAAGTTTAATATACAAAAACGCTGTGATAAAACAACGATGAGGACTCAGCTCTAAGCTAAACATCAGAGCAAAAGAAAACCTCTACATAAATCACTAAGCGCTCGACCATAGATGAGTATGATTAGATATTAATCATCTGTCTTTTCGTTTAAGCCTTTTGAAATAGAAAAAAAAAATAGTATGACTTTGCAATGTAGTCTGATCATGTTCTTACCACTTCGTTAATGGAATCTTCAAGCTCCACAGGGTATGATAGCTATGATTCTTATTCGCCGCGCAGATATGCCGGCTGGTCTATGTCTGCGTTGGTCGCATCCGCCTTCCGCCTTAAAGCCGGATGTTTTGGTATAATGCGAACATAAAAGAACAGACTTTTAATGAAGGGCTGGCAGAAATATCGGCACTCAAATAAATCTAAGATGTACCTTATTTATCATAAATATTAGATACTCTTTAATTCTTAAGATAAGTGTCCTAAAATTGCAATAAGTCAATTTTACTGCCGGGAAAAGTGTGTAAAAAGCTGTTTAATTAATAATAAACAGTGATGACTCTGATCAGACAAAGCAGTTTGCGGCATTTGGTCTAGGTCTACACTATAAACTCAATATTGTTTGATGCTTATGGTATAGACGGTAATACATGATAATGGCGCAGGTTATTATCATGTTTTGTATTTACATAAATTTTCAAATCCTTGAGAGCTACAATCAATGACCTCAGGAAACATGCCATATTTAGAAGCCGGAAATTTACGAGATAAGTGTAAGTGACATTGTTTCATTGAAAGATACAATTCTAATTGTCTATAGGAATCATCGAAATAATAGACTGTGATCGATCAAAAATAGATAAGCCAACTATGCAATTTGTGAGTTAGGATATTTTTTAATAACAACAGTATCGCGACCTAAAACAAGAGTTTTACTAGGGCTTGCGATCAGCATCCAGCGCATGTTACAAAAAAAAAAACAAAAAAAAAACAAAAAAAAAAAAAAAAAAAAAAAAAAACAATATATGTAAAGGAAATGCAAGAATCACGAACCACAGCCCTCATTGAACAAGCACAGACATCACAAACGCTACATATGAAATCACAGACGCACAAACAGGGAATAACTGCAACAGAAGAACGGTCAGTAGGAAAGCTACTACAATGGGTTTGGGGTGCGCTTAAACTAGCTTTACTCGCGCAAAACCTCACTTGTAATACAGTTCCAATTTCCAAATATATGTTCCTAAAAAAAAAAAAAAAAAAAAAAAAAAAACGGAAAGGATGTGCGTGATTGTGGCATTTCCTGAGTATCTTATATATGTTTGTTGGTAAAACTCCAAGAAGGTTTTGCTGCAGGCCGTTCCAAAGTGGTTCCTTTGTTGCAGTCATTCTCTGTTTTTGCATCTGTGACTTCATATGAAGCGTTTGTAGTGTCTGTTCTTGCTCTTCATCTCTCCTTCCATTGTCGTTCGTTGCAGTTCTTTTTTGTTTTGCATCACGAAAACATGCCTATATAATTTTGATCCCCCTTGAACCGCTCTTTTATATAGTAAAACTGGGGTTTACAGAGGTATACATTTTTTTTCTTATCTGCTCAAAAACATAGATCGTGGGTACTCGATGGAACCGCCTTGTCGCGGCTGTTCTAATAAGTACCTACAATCTATGTTTTGAGCAGGAATATGAAAAATATCTGAATTTTTTTTTCTGAAAATTTTCATTACTTAGTGGTAAAATTTTAGTTTATGTGAATAGGCATCTTTTTGTAGTTGTATGTCGCTTTTTCTTGTTATAATTTGTTTACCATCTCTCCTTCTTTGGATGTAGTGGGAAAGTGGGAGTTCCTCATGAAAGGAGAAGTACATATTTGTGGGTAGTCTTATCAGAATGGAAACGGATCTGTACACTTTTGTAGTAATTCTCATGATGGACTAGCCTCTTAAAACTGTAAACCATGTTTTCTTATCTTATCATTATTCATAGCTTATGTAACACAACTAATTAACTCCTGAAGCAAGGAAACTAATACTGCATATTTTAATACCTATACGAACTGTGCAAAAATGTATTTCTTGACCAATTTCGACGATTGAAAAACGAACGTCTTTTAACTTTTTCCCCTCTTTCTACCTTTAACATTCAAATTGACTTTAAATGTGAAAAAAGAAAGACTAAAATATCTACTGTAATGTCGCGGCGGAAAGGAGAGGTATCTGATTACAAGTTAATGACCAGTCTGCAGACCACCACAGCATGTTGCAGAGCAAGAACTCGATGAAAAGAATAAAAACCACATGTTATCAGTGGGAACCCTCAAAGCCCCACTTCCTTATCATACCCTATCTCTAGCCAAGAGGTTGAGTAACCCAACTTAATTTTATAAGAGCGCTTGCTCAGCATGTAAAATAAGGCTGTGATCAAACAATGATTATACAGACTTGTCAATGTCTTAGATTTTCTTAATTTTTGACTTCACCGCAAATGATGTTGAGTGCCATGTCTCCCCGTACTCCTTCATAACGCAGATTATATTTTTGGATCATTGAGCCATCCTGATAACTTAAAAATGAAAAACCCATTACGCCAGTCCTAGTGGGGTAGGGGTTGGCGTATGCAGCCCTGCAAGTACATTGTTTATAAGAAGAGGCTTAATAAACCGATTCTCCGATTTTCGTTCTTTTGTGTTTATTCGTTCTTTCAACCAAAGGTTGTAATATCAAATGCAAAAGTAAGGAAATGCCGAATTTGATCAACCTGTGCATTTTACAAAAATATCAGTTTGGTCTGTTAGTTTCTCCAAGTGTTTAGGATTGTTGTTGTAGGCAACAACAACACACGACTCCAAAACTAAGACTATAACGGATGCGCATAATGATTATATTTCTTTATTCATTTATGATAAGTGCTTGTCTTGTGACAAAGCTATGTTTTCAAACTCTTCTGTTATGCTCTCCAAACGGTTATTTGGTAAAAGACATATGTGTATTGTTAAGACTAAAATGATGGATGATTTGCATTATCAATCAAACAAATGAACTAGGTCGTCGTTTCTTTTTATATTTATACACAAAAAGCCCCAAAGGAACAGAACATATAAAACGACATTAAGCGTATTGTTAATGGCTGGTGATCTTCGAAAGAAGCAAACGTGCTAACAAAATAAAACAAGTTGAATAACAGAAAAGTTTGTGTTTTCTTTCTTCTATATGATACATTGCACGAAGCTACAGGTCCGAAAGAAAAAAAAAAAAAAAAAAAAAAAAATAAAACGCAACTGAACTTCTCTTCATGTTAATGAGTATAAACAACAGCAAGTATAACATAAAAAATAAACTTTTGTTTGGTTTTGTTTTATATTTCTTTGGTTGTATTATTCATTGCATGATGCTTCTGTATCATTTTTGTATGTATATATGCCTCGTACGTACAGTGCGAGCGAGAACGAGGTTTCGGTCACAGGGCTTTGTCATTTAGACACATCTGTAAAAAACACTATGTTGCTATTATCGTCCAAAAAAAAAAAATAAAAATAAAAAATAAAAAATAAAATAAATAAAAAAAAAATAATAAAATAAATAAATAAATAAATAAAAATAAAAACGATTTCCATACACAAATATTGTTTTTGATACTTTAAGATTTAATAAAATTTCAACAAAAGTTCCCGCCCAGGGTCATTTTTATATAAGTAAATCAGAAAGAAAGTATTGAGCAAGACCTTAAAAGTACTTCTGGTCGGAACGAAGGTTATAACCAGGACCGGAATCTGCCACAGCGCCTACCAACTCAGAGGCATCATTATCATTAATGAAGCTCTACGTTCACTGGAAGACAAATTGGATTGAAAAATATACTAAACTTCTTGATTCACACAATATATAATTATTCTAGTTGCATGGATATTAATTTCGCAACATATATTATGTCTGAATTAGACAGTTAGCTTTAAGCTTATACAGGCATTAAATGACAAGGTCTGGTCGCAGACTGACGCGGATGGAACCGAGGAGAAGACGTTTCAAACCGATGAATATATCATGGAACTGGAGATCGAATTGTGCCGCCTACGAGCTTTCCGAGGTCAACATTCTGAGAGCATCTCAACCCACGGAGAGGACCAAGGAAATTCAGGGGCCAGCGAACAGCAATGGAACAACAACGGTTTGAACCCTAACACAGAAACTATCCATCCCGGCAGAACTGTGAGTAGCTTTTCTTCTTCTAGTAACTTTGCAAATTCGGCTCAGTTCTACAGATTACCAAAGATTTCGTTGCCAAGCTTCAGTGGTGATATCCTGCAATGGCAGTCCTTTTGAGACAGTTATGAGTCTACTATTCATTCTAATGCCTATCTCACAGATGTTCAGAAATTTACGTACCTGAAATCCCAGCTTGAAGGCACCGCCGCACATGTTGTTGAAGGGTTCGCTATGACAAATGCAAACTATGTCCGAGCAATAGACTTGTTGAAAGAAAGATTTGGCAAACAGCAGAAAATTACGCTCGCCGCTATGCAAATTGCCCGCACCATCTAGTAAAGTGTCTAGTCTCAGAAACTTTTATGATAAAATGGAGACTTATATTCGCAGTTTAGAAGCTATGGGTCAATGTCAGGAGTCGTATGGTAATTTGCTTGTGCCTGTTGTGTTAGAGAAAATGCCAGGAGAAATTCGCAAACAGTTAGCCCGTGAAAATGGTGACAGTGACTGGGTTTTAGCAGATTTACGCCGCGCGATTAACTGAGAAATCGGCATTATGGAGGCTGGTACCACACACACTGAGCCGGGATTCGACGATTACGCGATTACGGCGTCATTTCACACCACAGCGAAACCCGGGAAAAGAGCACAGTCAGGCCCGAGACCGTCAAACGGAGGAAAAGTTCCAAGAGTCGTGATAAAGTGTGCATTTTGCGATGGCGGGCACAGATCAGGCGAGTGCGCTGTTTACACAGACGCGGATTCTAGGCTGAAAGCGGTGAAAGCGGTGAAAGAGAAACGCTTATGTTTCAACTGTTTGGCCAAACATCCAGTGGCAAAGTGCAGTTCCAGTAACAGATGTCTAAAGTGCAAGCGGAAGCACCACACAACTATTTGCAGCTGCCAAGCAGGGAACCAATCTTCAAGTACTAGCAGTAATGAGACTACGACGTCAGAAACAGCCGTATTACATTCAAATACAAACCTGCCAGACAAGGCAGTTTTACTGAAAACTGCTATAGCAACCGTTACATTGGCTAGTCACGTGCACGCGGAAGCCAGTATCCTATTTGATGAGCGAGCGCAGAAGTCATTCATAACGGAGCATTTGGCAGCAGAATTGCAACTTACGAGAGAAACCACCGAGACCATATACCTGGCGTCATTTGGAAGCACAACTAGCAAGGTGCAGCAAGTAGACATTACTACGGTGCACGTTTTTGCAGAGATTCGCCAGATGATCCCAGTTCGAGTCCTGGTTGTGCCAACCATTTCAGCGCCTATAAACAATAGAACACAGCATGTATCGGAGCTACCATATCTGCACGGACTTAGACTCGCCCATCCGGGAACCAGCGATTCGACGTTCCAAATATCTATGCTGATAAGTGCCGACTTTTACTGGGACATCGTCGAAGACCATGTAATTCGAGGCAACGGACCTACAGCTGTGAAGTCAAAAATAGGCTACCTATTATCAGGGCCAGTACATGCGCAGAACTCCGACGCTACTGAACATGTGTTCAACATAATGGCTTCACGACCACCGACAGACGTACTTGAAAGCTTTTGGACCCTAGAAAGCATGGGGATCTCACAAACATCTGATGATACGGACAAAACAGACTACTTCAACGAATACCAGCAGTCTTCTATAGTGTACCAGGACGGAAGTTACACCGCTAAGTTGCCATGGAAACGTGACCACGCGGAACTGCCTAGCAACTACAATGTCGCCACAAAACGAACGCGGAACTTAATCAGAAGACTGCAAGGAGAGCCACCTTTATGGGTGAAGTACGACGAGATCATTACTGAACAGGAACGCCGTGGGTTCATAGAGAAAGTCGACAGTGATACCCCAACAACAGGACAAGTCCACTACATTCCCAATCGTCCGGTGAAAAAGGACTCAACGACCACGCCCATTTGAATCGTTTACGATTGCAGCAGCCGGAAGTCGCCGAACTTGCCTAGTCTCAACGATTGCCTGGAATCTACACCTCCAGCATTGAATGCCCTTACCAGTATACTAATAAGATTCCGTATCCATAGTTACGCTGCCACGACCGATATTGAGAAAGCTTTTTTGCACATCGGTCTTGATGACAAAGACAGAGATGTTACCCGTTTTTTGTGACCTATTGACATCAACAACCCGGACAGTCCATTATCTACCTACTGTTTCAAGTCGGTGTTATTTGGAGCCACTTGCTCACCGTTCATTCTAAGTGCAACCCTCTTGAAACACTTAGACAACAACAAGCACGTGCCAGCAGCAGAGATCATCAAGAGAGACACATACGTTGACAATGTACTTTCAAGTTTCGAGAACGAGTCTGACCTACTCCAGTATTTCACAGAATCAAGAAGCTTGATGTCAAACGCGGGTATGAACCTTCGTGCATGGACTTCAAACAGTGAAGCATTGCAAACTCAAGTGGACCTCGACGGAACCCTAGATAGTGACGTAAACGTGAGGATCCTTGGACTGAGATGGGACCCAACCAAAGATGAGATGTCATTTGCGGAGACAAATATTCCGATTCTTGAAGTTGTGACTAAAAGAACCATTCTCAGATATTCGTCACAGATCTATGATCCTCTCGGCCTTCTGAGCCCCGTTACTGTCTGTGCTAAGATATTGCTTCAGGAACTGTGGATAAGTATGACTGGGACACACCCTTACCTGATCACATATGTGAGACCTGGAACCAGCTTGCATGGTCCTTCAATAAAGTTACAGAGACGAAGTTTGCCAGACAGTACTTACCTTCAACAAGCCATGGCAGCGAAACCAGCCTTCACGTATTCGTAGATGCAAGTGTCAAGTCTTATGGAGCAGCCGCATACCTGTGTGGTAAAACCCAAGCCAGACTTGTCATGGCAAAGAACAGAGTAGCACCACTAAAGTACTTAACCTTACCTCAGCTGGAACTGATGGCAGCCTTGGTTGGTGCACGACTTTCGTCACATATACTGGAGACCTTACCAACATTGAATGTGACGTTATGGTCGGATAGCCAGATCGTACTCCACTGGCTAACAACAACGAAAGCCCTGAAACGTTTTGTGCGTACCCGTGTAGAAGAGATCAAATAACTGATTACAGTACTAACCAGAAACTTCTCCGAGTCACTGCATACACGTGCAGATTCATCGGTAATTGCAGACGACAACTGGCAAGCAGGGTTACCAGCAGCCTTACAACAATCGAGATACAAGATGCAGAAAAAAGATGGCTGAAATCGTGCCAAGCTACACAATTTCAGGATGAGATAGCCAATATGCAGACAAACAGCAGGAACTCGCGTCTCCCACTCGTGAAACAACTCAGATTATACTTGGACTGATGGGATCATTCGTTGCGGCGGAACAATACATAACGCACCCTTGGGATACGCAGCCAAGTTTCCATACTTGCTACCAAAGAAGCACGAACTTACCAAATTGATCGTGTTCGACGCTCACGAGAACCAGCTGCATTCCGGAGTAAACTCTACCATCACGCAACTTAGGTAAAAGTATTGGATACCGTCCATCCGGCAGTGCGTCAGATCGCTATTGCGTACATGTGTGAAATGTACCAGAGTAACTGGCAGACCGTACCGTACACCAGACCCGCCACCCCAACCAAAAGTCAGAGTGGAAGAAGCTCCGCCTTTCAGCGTCACTGGTGTTGACTTTACTGGCGCACTATACGTAAAGAATCCTACCGGAAGTGAGAAGAAATGTTATATCTGCCTCTTCACATGCACAGCTACCAGAGCCATTCACCTTGAAGTTGTGACAGACTTGTCTGCAAACTCGTTTCTACAGGCATTCAGGAGATTTACAAATCACAAGTCCTTACCTAAGGTGATGATCTCAGACAACGCTACAACGTATACTGCCGCAGCAAATCGCCTTAGGAAGCTGTTCAACTCACCAGCCGTTCTAGAAGCACTCAGCAGAAGGGGAACAGAGTGGCGCTTTATACCTGCACGCGCTCCATGATATGGTGGATTCTGGGAACGCCTCATCGGACTTAGCAAGACGTCTTTGAAGAAGATCCTGGGAAGGCGATTCGTGTCCATGGAAACATTGCAGACGATCGTGACGGTGATTGAAGCGGTTTTGAATGATCGACCCTCCACGATTTGGAACCGTTAACGCCGTCACATCTATTATACGGCCGTAAGATGACGTCACTACCGTATCCTGAACACTACCCAGACGACAATGTTACGGTAGTTCAGAGTGACCAGACGACACTAACACATCGGTCCAGAACTCAGGCGAACATAATCAGTCAGTTCTGGAAACGTTGGAGATCCGAGTACCTCACGGCACTACGAGAGTACCATAAAACTATGGGATCGAGGGAGGAGCGTATCCGCATTGGAGACGTCGAGCAGATCCACGACGAGGGATCACGCAGCCGTTGGAGCCTAGCAGTAGTCGAGGAGCTGATCACTGGGAATGACGGATCAGTTCGTGCCGCGAAGATGAAGACGAAACAGGGATTCACTACACGACCAATTGTGAAACTCAACCCCATGGAGACTGTTGCTAGTGATTAATGATACTGAGATACGGAGACTTTGAAGTATTGTGTATCAGTGAATACGCATAGACGTTATAGTTTTATCTCAAGCTTAAGTACTCATGGGAAGTGAGATGTTTTCATTCAGCTCAAGTTTGAAGTAGTTGCGGTCATGGTACCAAAGCCGTAATTCAAAATCATAAATCCATAAACGAATGACGAATCAGAATGTTCAGACCAACAGACATAGACCCCAGAACAAAGGGTGTAATCAGGCGTCCGCGGATAGTAAGCATTACTTGGTAAGCAAGCTACGCCCACCATGCCCATGGGCCTGAACGAAGGAAATATCGGTAGAAGCGTATGTCCGGGATTTGGGAAGTCTACTTATGGCGCGTCACTGGCAAAAACATCAGAAACAATTCTGGAAACTGCCACATTGTAGGGATTGACTAGATCATGATGTCTCCCATAGAACTTCTTAAGTGTTGCTACCAGTTTGGTTTTTTGATACCCCTGGCTCAACAACTTTTGAGTGAGCACTTTCCCACGCTCCATGAAGTCCTGATAATTTGAACAAGTTCTGGCATAACGGATTAATTGTGAAACGTAAACGCCGTATGCTGGTGCAGAAGGGATATTACTGCTCAGGAAAGGAAAGTTAACGATGGGAAAATTGAAGTCATCCCGTTTGTCGTAAAGCCTAGTAGTAAGCTTTCCATTGTCGATGTAGAGATAACAATCCAAGTATGAGGAGGAGGCTGAAGTCTCCGTTGTTTCCTTTATTTCAAGTTCACGTGGGTAGATGAATTCTAAATACTCTGCAAATTATAACTCAACATTTTCCTAACTTTTTTTCTTAACTTTCACAACTAGTTTCATAAGGTAGCATTTGGTAATTTTTCATGGTTCAAGTTCATATCACTTTTGTGGCCCCCAGAATGTTGTGAATTTACGTTAAAGAAACGTCAATTTTACCGCCATATAACGGTCATGACTCAACGTCATTATGTTTTCTTGTGTATGTACATAACGTTATTCGCTGAACAGAACCTGATCAGATCACAACGCATCTTTGTTACTATTTTCCTCAAGTTTCATATACGATCTAGCCGACACGGGGCTTATACTTATATTCGTATGTTTTCTACAACTGTGGAAGGTGAGGCGAGGTGTCTGAAGGGTTGCGGATTTCAAAATTTCAATAAATGTCGGAAAACAATTGCCAGTGCTTTGAATGATTATTGTACGCGTTGGTGTAAACGAGAGCGAGAGCATGTTGAGTCTAATGCTTTAAATAATTGGAAATTAAAGATTTTTAAGATTATTGATGAACGTGTGTTATTTTACTCTAATAACCTTGATCTTCTCCCTCCTCAGCCAAAATTATCTTTCCGATATTTGAAACAAGGTATCCAAGGATTTCATAGGAAGTATGTTTTGGCTCCAGCTGATAAAGCTGCTAATAATGTTGTTGTTGTGTGACGACTTCATTTTATCAATACTATAATACAAAAACTTGGTAGTACCAATACATATGAACGGTTTTCTGCTGGCAAGCGATCTATAGTTAATACCCATTCTATCAATTTTACTGCTAAGTGTGCAGTGAGTATTAAAGATAAACAAGACAGACTTCCTACGTTATACTGGTTACCGAGACTACATAAACGACCTGATAAAGCACGTTTCATTGCTAATTCTAGTTCATGTACGACTACTGTTTTGTCCAAACTGCTAACTTCATGCCTTACTGCTGTTAAAAACATTGGATTAGATACTATAATACTGTTAACGAAAGGGACGGAATTAAAATTTTTGGACAATTAAAAATTCCTATGAAGTGTATCCAATATTTGGCTTGCAACGAAGAATGTGTTTTTATCACTTCTGATGAATATACTAATCCTATTTTATGGTCGTATCAAAAAGTCTGTGATGCCCTTGTTTATTAAATTTTGACAATGTTTCCTTTGACCAAATTATGGACCGCATATACCCTATAGAACTCCAGTTAAACAGAGCAAATTCTTCCGATACCGAGGCACCATTTTTTGGATTTTATCTATCTCTAATGGTACAGTTTCCACCAAAATTTATGATAAACGGGACGATTTTGATTTTGATATAGACAATTTCCCTTTTCTAGACGGTGATGTCCCCGGCGTACCTCATATTGGGTATACATATCTCAGCTTATTAGATTCGCCAGTGCGCCTTCAAATCTTAGTAACTTTAACTACCGTAATAAAGCCGTTACTGACAAATTTCTTAGGCAGGGCTATCCTTATTTTAAACTTCGTAAGGCGTTTTCGAAAGTTTATCGCAGACACAGTGCTTTGATAGAAAAATATAGCGTCAGTCCGAAAACACTTCTGCCACAAGGTATATCGGAACCCGAATTTTACGGTGACTTAGTGTTCAGATTAAGAAAAAAATGTAGGAAAAGCTAATGTTTCGGAGCAATTCAGAAAACTTATTAACCGTTATAAAAGAATTGGCTATAGTCTGGACATTATGCGGCAGACTGCATGCCTAGTTGTCAAGCCAATCATTATTGATGGCTATGCTTTACTCTTTAATTGCACGACGACGGTTCGGGCCTTAGATTCAACGACAGCCTCTTCGTAAAACTTTAACCAGTGGGTTGGGGTTTGACGATATGTCTTTGGCTTAACCAGCCGTGGTTCAACTCTTGGTTTTCATTTACTCTGGCATACAATAGAATTAGCCATGAGTGCTCTTCTTTGTTTATTATAGTCATTAATTTCATTTTTATGTTTTCGCTTTGATGCATTGACTGAGTTGGGAGCCTTTATGCGAACCGAATTTTTATGTATTTCTGTATTAAGAGTAACATCGGGACGCAGGGTGAAGTTGGCTAGCTGCAAAAGTGCTTTAAACTCCGCCCCCCTCCCGCAACCCATCGATCGTTCTAAGGCAGTACCTGAGCTGAAGGCTCAAGGTGACCTTTTGTGATCACTCACCGTCCGTCGTCGTCGTCGTCGTCCGTATGTCCGTCCGTCCACAATCTTTAAACAACATCTCCTCCTAAACCGCTGATTGGATTTTGACCAAACTTCACAGGAATAATCCTTGGTTGATCCTCTTTTAAAGTTGTTCAAATGGTTCCGGTCCGTCGCATATCTAGGTCACAGGAGCTAAAAGTAGATTTTTTAACTAAAAAGTTATAAAATCTTCTTGTCAGAAACCACTGGACCGATTTCAATATAATATATTCAGAAATGTTCCTTTGGTGATCCTCTACTAAGATTGTTCAAGCCATTGGGATTTGGCAAAAAACATGGCCGCCAGGGGGCGGGGCTTATTTTCCCTATGTATCTATATAGAAAATTTTAAAAATCTTCTTGTCAAAAACCACTGGATCGATTTCAATATAATTTTGCAGAAATGTTCCTTCGGTGATCCTCTACCAAGATTGTTCAAGCCATTTGGATTCGTAAAAAAAAACATGGCCGCCAGGGGGCGGGGCTTATTTTCCCTATATATCTATATAGAAAACTTTAAAAATCTTCTTTTCAGAAACCACTGGACCGATTTCAATATAATTTTGCTGAAATGTTCCTTTGGAGATCCTCTGCGAAGATTGTTCAAGCCATTTGGATTCATAGGCTTATTTTCCCTATATATCTATATAGAAAAGTTTAAAAATATTCTGGTCAGAAATGTTTCGTCAAAAAACATGGCCATTAGGGGGCGGGGTTTATTTTCCCTAAATATCTATATTGAAAACTTTAAAAATCTTCTTGCCATAAACGACTGGACTGATTTCAATATAACGGCAGAAATGTTTCCTTAGTGACCCTCTATCAAGATTGTTCAAGCCGTCATGATTTGTCAAAAACATGGCCGCTAGGGGGTGAGGTGGGTGGGGGCGAGGCTTATTTTCCCTATATATCTATATAGAAAACATGAAAAAATCTTCTTGTCAGAAACAACAGGACTGATTTCAAAGTAACTTCGCAGAAATGTTTCCTTGGTGACCCTTTACCAAGATTGTTCAAGCCGTTATGATCTGTCAAAAAAACATGGCCGCTACGGGGCGGGGCTTATTTTCCCTATATATCTATACAGAAAATTTTAATGATCTTCTTTTCAGAAACCACTGGACCGATTTCAATATAACATTGCAAGAATGTTTCTTATGTAACCCTCTATCAGGATTGTTCAAGCCGTCATGATTGATCACAAAAACATGGCCGCCAGGGGGCGGGGCTTATTTTCCTTATATATCTATATAGAAAACTTTAAAACTCTTCTTGTCAGAACCCACTGGACCGATTTCATTATAACTTTGCAGAAATGTTTCCTTGGTGACCATCTACTGAGATTGTTCAAGTTGTTCAAGCCGTCATGATTCGTCAAAAAACATGGCTGCCGGGGGCGGGGTTATTTTCCCTATATATCTATATATAAAACTTTAAAACTCTTCTCTTCAGAAACCAATGGACCGATTTCAATACAATTTGGCTGAAACTTGAACAGTAAATATGCAAATCTGTTTGCTCAGGTGAGCGATATAGGACCATCATGGTCCTCTTGTTTATGTTCTTTTTTTTTTCTACATGTTTTGTGATGCTAGCATTATGGCGACCGTCTTCAATAGCTGCTCACTTTGCTTTCTGTTTTACTAGTTGTGTTATGGTGCTAGCATTTTGTTCACATTCAGTAGCTGCCCAGTTGGCTTTATGTTATATTAGTTGTGATTAAGAGTGGCAGTGGGACCCAGGGTGAAGTTGGCTGGCCGTAAAAGTGCTTAAAACCCCTCGGTGGTTTACTCTACTGACCGTTTTAAGGCGGTGGTCCCGGTGTTAGTCTTACTCTTGGTTGTTTTGTGGTTTATTCTACGAGGCGATTTGTTTTATGATTTACGTTGTGTATTTTTTTTTTGTGTGTTTTTCAGCCCTCTTAGAATTGCGATTACCTCGCTTGGCGAAAAGAGAGCTAATCTTGGTGCTTTTCGTGCGTTTGTTCAAGTTGTGCTTGTTTGGTTTTGTCGGTTTCCTCTTCCTCTTGGTGTCTGGGAAGGGTTGCGGTTTGTAATTGTGGCACTCCCTGGACTTTTCTCTTACCCCTTTTTGTGATTGTGGCACTCCCTGGATGTTCCCCTTACCTTTTTGCATATCTCGCCTGTTGTGTTTGTGCCGTGTGGAGACCCTAGAAAGTCTCCCCGTACATTCATTAAATGATGTTATTGTTTTAAGTGCCAGGGTTTGCACTTTACAATCTCCAATCGTATTCCTCTTCCTCCTGATACTAATTTACTCTCTTGGTGTCTGAGAAAAGCTGCGGCTTGTGATTGTTGCACTCCCAAGACTTTTCTCGTACCTTTCTTTGAATCCTTTATAGCAAGCTTAAGTAACCCCACCACCGCCATGTAATTCATTACTGACTGTTATATGGCGGTGATTTTATTGTGCTACGTTTTGATAATTGTTATTTTCTATACATATCCCATCTTATTAGATTCGCAAGAGCTTCTTCAAATCTTAGTGACTTTAATTGCCGTAATAAATAAAAATAAAAAAAGATTGCCTTTGGAAACAAAGAACGCACAAAATAACGGAATTCTGAGACTCGGATTGATTGAGTCTCTTCATACGCAACACTGTAGTTTCCGAGGCTGCATACGCCCCTCTCGCACCGTCTTAAGCGTTATTCGATTTTCAAAATAATCAGGGTGGGCTTAAGGATTCCAAAGGCAATAAATATAACCTGCACTATGATGATGTACGGAAAGACTTTTTACGGTCGCCATACAAGCAACAGTGGAGTAAAATAAAAGTAAAAAAGGATTGTCTTTGAAAACAAAGACCACAAAAAGTACGAAAATTGGAGACTCGGTTTGATTGAAACTCTTCATTGAGCCTTTACTGACAAAGTTCTTAGGCAGGGTTATCAATATTTTAAACTTTGTAAGGCGTTTTGGAAATTTTATCCCAGACACAGTGCCTTGGTAGAAAACTATAACGTCAGTCTGAAAACACTTCTGCAAAAAGGTCTATCGGAACCAGAATTGTACGGTTACTTAATCTACAAATATAGTAAAAAATGTGGAAAACCTAACTTTTCGAAGCAATTTAGAAAACTTATTAACCGTTATAAAAGAATTGGCTATAGCCTGGTTATTATGCGGCAGTCTGCATGCCTAGTTATCAACCCAATCATTTTTGATGGCTTCACTCTTTAATTGCACGACGGCGGTTCGGGCCTAAAACTCAATGACGACCTCTTCGTAAAACTTTAACCAGTGGATTTGGGCTTGACGATATGCTTTGGCTTAGGCCGCCGTGGTTCAACTATTGGTTTTTATGTACTCTGACACACAGCAGAATAAGCCATGCGTAACCTCTTAGTTTATCATAATGATTAATTTGATTTTTAAATTTTTCGCTTTGGTGTATTGACTGAGTTGGGAGCCTTCAATCGAACCGAATTGTTATGTGTTACTGCATTAATAGTAGCATTGGGACCCAGGGTGAAGTTGGCCGGCTGTGAAAAAGCTTTAGCCCCTCGCCCCCTCCCCATTGGTTTATTCTACTGACCGTTCTAAGGCGGTGGTTCCGGTGTTAGTCTTACTCTTTGTAACTTTGTGGTTTATTCTACGCGGAGATTTGTTTTAAGGCTAGCCTTGTGTTATTTTGTTTGTGTGTTTTTCAGTCCCTTTAGCATTGCGATTGCCTCGCTTGGGGAAGAGAGGGCTAATCCTAGCGCATTTCGTACGTTTGTTTGATTTGCGCTTGTTTGGTTTTGTCTGTTTCCTCTTCCTCTCGGTATCTGGAAAGGGCTGCGGCTTGTGATTGTGGCACTCCCTGGAGTTTTAAACTAGAGTGTTGCATATGAAGAGACTCAGTCATATCGCTCCGAAATTTGTGATTTTGTGCGGCCTTTGTTTCCAAAGGCAATCCTTTTTTACTTTTATTAACAATAAGACATGCAACTTGTATCAGAATATCTATAAGGTAACTTTTTTTTTTTTTTTTACGAGTAACAATCGTTTTGAATTTTTCCGACACAGTCAGATTTGCCAACAATATTTCTGAACTTATAGACTATAAAAGTCTAAAAGATTGCCTTTGAAAATAAAGAACACAATATAGATAGACAATAAAATCTCCGTTTTATTGAGAATCTTCAAAAGCAATAGTGGTTTGCAATACTGTTTACGCCCTCTAGAGTATGCAGAAATTCATTTTCAAGATACCACAATAGGTCCAATGATCCTAAAGGAAATAAAAATATAATCTGCACTATGTTGATATGCTGGGAGACGGTCTGCGGCCGCTACACGGCACTAACTTCAGCTGCAGAGAGGTAAACTAAAACAAAAGTAAAAAACGATTGCCTTTGGAAACAAAGAACACACTACAGACAGAAAATGGGTCTCGATTTTATTGAGATTCTTCAAAAGCAATAATGAGATTTGCAAAACTGCGTACGCCCTCTAGCGTATACATGAGTAGAACTCCATTTTCAAAGATACCACAATAGGCCCAGTGATCCCAAAGAAATGAAAATATAATCTGCACTATGGTAAAGCACTGGGAGACGTTTTACGGCCGCCACACGACACTAACACCAGCTGCAGTGTAGTAAAAAAAAATGTAAAAAAGGATTGCCTTTGGAAACAAAGAACAAACTACAGACAGAAAATAGGAATTACGGTTTTATTGAAACTCTTATTGAGTAGTGATCGGTTTGCAGCACTGCTTACGCCCTCTAGCGTATACATGAGCAGAACTCCATTTTCAAAGATATTACAAGGAGCCCAGTGATCCCAAAGGAAATGAAAATATAATCTCCACCATGGTAGAAAAACCGGGAGAGGTTTTACGGCCGCCACACGGTACTTACATCAGCTGCAGTGTAGTAAGATTAAAGTAAAAACAAGAGGCCCATGGGCCCGGCTCGCTCACCTGAGTGAAATAGCCACTGCATATATATATATATATATATATATATATATATATATATATATATATATATATATATATATATATGCAAATCTTATGCAACATTTTTATCAATCCTGTCATTGCAACTAAAGAAAGTATCGTCATTTTGAGCAGTTCTTGATTTTAAAGAAAAAGAATGTGTTTATTATTATGATGATTATTATTATTATTATTATTATTATTATTATTTTACCATATATGGGCATGATAGTCAGTGGAGCATGATTATTTGAACAAACTTTCAATCCCGTTTCAACAGTAGGATCAACATGAAATTTGATGAAATTGGACAAGTGGTTTCAGAAGGTAAGTTGTTAAACAATATGATTTCAACCATGTATACAAAACAGGGACAAGGGAAGATAACCCGAGTAGAATAAAATTTGATTTGTATTTTTAAAGCTCTTGCTACTTCAATCATACATTTTAAGTTTTAGACACATAGTATTTTTGTCTTTGTCTTCTTTCCCTTCTGGTGTTTTACTGGGTCTTGTTTCCCTACTGGTGCTGTTGCCATGGCAACCAACAAAGGAGCAAGCGGCAGATCACCATAGTTTTAGCTATTTTAAATTGCATTTACCAAATTAGAGTCATACTGTTTTAGTGATTTTGGAGGAAATGTCACTTAAAAAATTCCTGTTTTTTCTTTTTCTATTTAATGTTGCCATGGCAACCAAACGAAACAGTCATTGGTCATCAAATAAATAAATTGGTAGACAGTCATCTAATGATCATAACTGCCGAAAATGGTTTACATTACTTCACTGGTTACGGAGAAAATGCAATTTAACCACTGTCCCCTAATAACTCCATCGGAGATTTCTGTTGCCATGGTAACCAAACCAAAAGGCAGATCACCATATTTTTTGCTATTTTTGAAGACCCCTATCCAAGCACAGTTATAACAAAGTTACGGACAAAATCGCTTCACTGGCTTTGGAGGAATTGTCGTTTAAATGTGTTAACGGACGGACAACCGGATGAACAGACGGACAGACGGACGGATGGACGACAGAAAAAGGTGATCACTATAGCTCATCCTGAGCATAGCTCAGGTGAGCTAAAGACTGCCTTTGGAAACTAAAAAAGAAAGAAAAAAATAAACACTGCAGACAGAAAAAGGGAGTCTCGGTTTTATTGAGACTCTTCATAAGCAGTAATGAGGTTTGCAACACTGCTTATGCCCTCTAGCGTGTACATGAGCGGAACTCCATTTAAAAAAAAAATACCACTGTGGGCCCTGTGATTCCAAAGGAAATGAAAATATAATCTACACTCTATAATAAGTCTAAAAGATTGCCTTTGGAAACAAAGAACACATTATAGATACAAAAAGGGAATCTCTGTGTTATTAAGGTAGTAAACCAACGTTATATGTGGACAACAATTCAGACTAACGGCGATAAAACTTAGAAAATGTTTTTTCGTAGTTTATAATAACGGTAGATTTACGTATGAAGTGAAGCAGTTGATTTATTTCGATTATTATGATCTCAAAGTCAAAGTCGCCATGTTTATCATAAATTTTAACAGAAGTTATTTCGTTACATATTGATAAACTCAAATTTGGAAACGGGGTTTCCGTGTCCGAAGTATAATTTTTTTCGATGTTGTTCTTTTAGGTAAATTGATTCAAACAATTGGTCAAACTACGCATTGCCAACATTCAATAAGTCATCCAATACCAAAACGTTTAATTGAATAGAATGTTTCAATTACGTTAGCCTGATGTGTTTAAAAAGGGACAAATTCAAGTCTCCTTCGTATCAAAACAAAAATAGATCCGCAATATGTGTATAAGAGTGACGCAGTTATACCAATAATTTGTTAGTATAATTTAGTACAAATCAAGAAGTAAAGAAAGCGCCTCACGAATTTTCCATCAAGACCACAAGATCCTTAGAAGTGAAGAAACCATATATCTCCTTATAAATCAAGGAACAAAAGAAAATTCTTTCTGTGAACAGTTCTTTCATTTCAATCAAGACGGTTTATCTCTAATCAACTTATGAAGCAGCGTTATTTAAAACATCGAAAATTCATAGGTAGACAAACAAGACACTCGGTTTAATTTAGATTTGCTTTTATTTAAATATAACCCTGACGGAATTTTTCAGAGACCAAAAGCGCGTTTGATCGAATTTGTAATGTACTGTCTCATAATATTTATCTACGTGCATTTTAAAACGAGTACGACTAGAAGTTAGTACTCTTGAGCGTTTAGTCTGCCTGTTCCCAGCCACACCGACTGCAGTCATAGTCTCTAGCCATTCAGCTACTTACATTGTAGTAATGGAGCTCCCTTTACCCTAACATTGCCTCAATCACAATGCCTGACCCGTCTCTCTAAACACAACAATAAGACAACAAACGGACAAGACGTGAAAAAGCCCCATAGCGAGTAGCCATAACGCCTCAAAAGAAAAGACCAGCAGTAGAATCACCGCTGTAGAACGGTCAATATTTAAATATACACCTAGAGTCATCAGATATGTTTTTGTGTTGGTTGTGTAACCCCACTCGTTATAAACAAGCACATGTCCGGACTGCATACACCAAAGTGCAATGTTTATAAGAAAACAAATTTCGACAGAGCATTTCCGTCCAGGATAATTTCTGATAAAGACTCCTTATACAAAATGTATAGGGTGTCATATGTAGTACAACTGGTCAGACCAGGAAGTTCTACATTCGCATAAGACAGCCTTCACACTGTTCCGAAGGAAGAATAATTGAGGAACAAAGACCAACAAATACAATAGCACAATTGCAATGAGGGACAGAAGAAAAGAAAAAAAAACTGCAACCAACGCCGGTTGTTGCCACATCCCTTCTTTATAACTTTTGTGCCACTGCGTTTAGGAAATGAGTTTCATGAAAGAGAATTATACTAGGTTTCTCTGAATAACACTTTGAATAGGGTATGCATTGCATTGCACAAAAACATGCATTATATACCTTTACACATGAATAATGCATGAGTCATATAATAATCGGATTTTCAAATTCTGTATCTTGCAAAAACATAACCCTACAATCGGAAACGTATACGGCTGAGTTTTTGTAAATATAAAGCTTGGATATTGTTTCTTACAAAACCGTTGCTTGTATAGCAATGTGAAACTAAATGCGTGTTTGAGAAACGCAAGTATTTTTCATAATATTGGTTAAGTGTTTTGCCAAGTAACAGTAAGTTTTATTAAGCGTAGAGTACACATGTAGATACTATCAGGTAACATACATCCAATATATACCCGACTCGCGATACATAAATATGTACAGTTGATGTCTGTATAATATGAATTCGATAGGTGCTATCTATATCCATGCGTCCAAATTATCATCACATGCTTTAAAGGTGGGTTGGCCAGATCTAACTGAATTTGATTTCAGACCACGCTTGACTTCTGAATCCACTGCATCAATTGCGATATAAACGCCCAAGTCAACAATATTTCAGTTGTTTAGAGACATTGCCTCGAAACTTGTGGGACTTTTACCCGACCCGGACACATGAATTCGGATTCTGCTTAGTTACTAGCAGCTCTGCCATGGGGGCTTTAGACAGCTCATCTATTTCGCGGGCTGCGATGGGCGGGGCCATGCTTTCCGAATACCGAAAATTAGTGTATGCCGATAGCTGGTACAACTACAATACATTTTCGTGCGCTTACCTGAAATCCCTTTTACTACTTCAGGATTTTTTTCTAAAGATGACTTTTAACTGTTTGCGCGTTTTTGTCTGTGTTTCTTTTCGGTCTTGTTTTTCTTTTTTTGTTTTGCGAGTCTACAAATTATGAGAAGTAGAAAAAAAACACAAAAAACAAACAAAAAAAAAAAAAAAAAAAACAAAAAAAAAAAAAAAAAAAAAAACAAAAAAAAAAACAACAAAAAAAAAAAAAAAAAAAAAAAAACAAAACAAAAAAAAAACAAAAAAACAAAAAAAAAAAACAAAAAACAAAAAAACATTAAAATAATTTACGAACGGTCGAACAAACACATTATTGTGTCAAAGGTTTTTACAGATTATCACGTGAAAAGAGCGTTAAGTCTATATGTTCTCTAAAAATCTATATAAAAGTGTACCTTACGCACTAAACGAATCATGCTTAGTTTGTAAATAGACGGAGACTGGATAGAAATAAATTTTGAAATGGAGATAAAATTCAAAATGGCGGCGATCTCAAATGTTGTAGCTGACATCATGTCTCATGATTCAACCCCTTGCAATTGGAATACTTGGCGTTATTGGCTGTTCTGTTGCTATTATCGGCACGGCCACCATGTCAATAGCCTCTGCCAAATCACGGAACGCTTATTGTTTTTTCAGGATAACCACAGAACCACCAAAGCGTTTGTTGGACCATCACAGTTTAGGTCACACACATCACTGGTCACATAGTTAGTCTATAGTAGTGCGACTGCACGCAAAACAGCTTCGCGGTTCGGGTTGGACGCACTTATAAATTAGCACTATTTGTTTAAAATGCTTGTCGCGCTTTCTAAAACGGAGTGAATTTTATGGAATTTTGATGAACATTTAAATTTGCGGAAATTAATTATTATGTTGGTCTTCAGACATTCTTACCGTGTATAGCTCGTCAACAAAGGTTTTGAAATATTGGACATGAGGAAATGAGCGGCGATTCCCCTCAACATCATGTTTAAGACTTACGCAAGTACATTACAGTGTTCTATACGTATATCTGTTTGTTTTTGAAAACCCATTAGCACGAACGTTCGTGAGATGTCTGGTAAATTAAAAACGTGTCATTCAAAATAGCGTCTTAAAATTTGTAATCAGACGTTTTCTTACAGGTTTATTGTAGCGGCCATATTGGACGATAAATCGAACATTTCTTGGTGTTAACTCATTTCTTTGTACCTTCTAATAAAGGCTACAGAAAAGGTAGAAGGTTTATTCGAAACGAGGTTTGCATGCGATATATGAAAATTGATGTCAAACAGGAAAACTGGATACTCTTTTTTATATGCGGGAAACAAAAGGGATATCACTAATGACATATTGCTTGCATATGCGCATGAGAATTTGCTTTCTGTTTTTAGCGTTTTTTTCTTTTGTTTGATTTTAACTTAAACGCACAAGCTTTTGTATACATAGAATGTGTTAAGTATCAACTGGACCTCCACAGAAATGTTCAAGTTTTCGCGAAATGCAAGGTATGCATATCTGCTATACACTTGTTTTATATACAGATACATCCAGGCTTTCTTCTTACATCGATCTGAATCGTATATCTTTACGATTCTAGGGTTAGCAAAAATTGAATATTACAGCCCGTACTATAAACAAGATGGATATAAGAAAAAAACCTGAATAGTATACAGTCGAAGCGCGGATAACAATTTATAAATATCAACAAAGTCTTCATTTTCAAAATACCAAATAAACGTTTATTCAAATTTATGATTCAACTGGATGTGCACACATTTAAACCTATTGATCTGATGAGTAAGTTACGTGTTATGTTTGTCTGCTTTCAATGTAGCAGTCCATTAGGCAAATAATTTCCTCAGACATTGTGAAGGCTCACGTTTGAAACTACTTACGGAACTGTATGCTTTGAGAATTCAAAGGCATGGCTGCATTTGTAAAGGTCATTCTTTATGTAAAATAATTGACCGTGCCTCAATATAGAATGATGCATCTGCCGATATGTGCGGTCAGCAGAATTTCAGATTAATCTGCCTGAACGCGCAATGTGATCAGTGTGGCTTTTGAATAGCAAATTGTTCAAACAATTGTTTTGGCAGAGAGCAAAAAGTCTTATCAGATAACACGCTATGGAATTTACTGCTTTAGTAGGCGCTACAGGATACGTTTTGAAGTCGAGATTTAACTGTACATTCTAAATCTCGCACTGAAGTCAAACTAGTATTATTAAAACGTTTATAAATATTTCTAGATAAATAGTTGCTAATTATGTAATGAAGACACGACTATCATGTCTTACCATAGTCGTGTCAATGAACTTCGTGGCGCATAATACGGAAATTAAATGGTATTTTGTTTTATTTTGCTTTCAGCTGTCCAGGTACACAAATACTCGAATACTTTTACTTTCAACTATCGGGTATCTAGTCCAGCTATCTCCGTAAACAATCTTATTTTCTTTCAGTGTTACAGCGTACTAATTTGCAGCTATGAATAAGCTCATCAAGGCTCAAACTTCTTAGTCAATCAGTTTCGTACGATTAACATCGCACATCTATCAAAGTTTGTTGTAATTATTATGTTCGAACCCAAATATACATGTATTTGTATTTTCACGGGTCGCGTTTTTCTTCAGCGTAGATGCAAGCGGTTCTTTGCACTTTTACTCGGGTTTTTCCGTAAATGCTTTGGCAGGGGTTGAAATATAGTATGACCACTTTGGCTTTCGGCTTAGCAAGCCAAGCCCAGGCCAAAAAGAGAGGGTCTACTATTAAAGGAGAGAAAATGCAGAAAAATCGACATGCTATAAGCTTACGAGGTTTTGTTTTGTTTTTGAGTTATTGCTACAATTACTAATTCATTTGATGGGTATTAATTTTATATAACTGCTGACTATAAGTTCATGAATATGTTATTCATTTCTTACGACATGATAGTCATAACAAAGGAATGAAGCATAGCTGAAAAAATTCCCGTCGATCGTGAGATTTGAACCCGGTTCTCCCGGATAAACATCCAATGCTCTAACCACTGAGACAAAGTGTCGAATTCCTGACGCAGTTGTCAGAGATTAAATATATACTTAGAAGCTATGCGTAATCTGCCAGGGCAGATAATCAAAGGTAGGAGTGCTGGGTCGTAACACTCTCCCTTTTCAAGGAAGTCATCATTTATGACGACGCGAAGTGAATTTCGGCGTATAAAGTCCTATCCCGGACAAGCCCCCATCTTACGACATGATAGTCGTAACAAAGGAATGAAGCATAGCTGAAAAAACTCTCGCCGATCGTGGTATTCGAACCCGGTCCTCCCGGATAAAAATCCAATGCTCTAACCACTGAGCCAAAGAGTCGATTCCCTGACGCAGTTGTCAGAGATTCACTATATAATTAGAAGCTATGCGTAATCTGCTAGGGCAGATAATCGAAGGAAGGGTCGCTGGGCCGTAACACATTTAAATTGCTCATCTCGGAATATAAGGCAAATAAAATATCAATTTCACAAAACAATTTATCCTATGTTATCCTAAATTTAATTATATAAATACTAGCTTGTTGAAAGTGTCCTTTACACTCGCACATCTTGTGCATCACATTCCTAGAGCTGCCATTTTTCATCCTTTTAACGTCTTCATTTGACAGCTTGCATCAATCTGTCCGTTTCGGTCAGCTTAACACGGGTTAATTTAATTGTTAAAGCCATCCATCTCTCCTTCGTTTGGTGCCTCGGCCGGGTTGCGCTTTGTGCTTATAAGGCAACTGACGCTGCAGTACACTCGGTATTAAGAAGCTTAATATTTTTGTTTATTCATTTGCGGCACGTGAATTATTTTTAACACTCTCAAAATTATGGCAGTGCCTCTCGATTTTCTTCCATCCATAATGGTGGAATAATTCTGAGAAAAAGTTTCTAAGTGTTCTTGCCTTGGGTGAACCCACGCCATGCAAGCTTTAAAAAAGCGGCGACAGCGCCTAACACTGCGGCGTCCGGCGTCCTTACCAAATGCGCTATCGAAACAATCCTGAACAAGGCTGTTCAAATAGCGCTTAAAATGGCAACTGACGCTGCAGTACACTTGGTATTTAGGAGCTTAGAATTGTTTTTATTTACTTGTGCTACATGGATTATTTTTTACGCTCTCAAACTATTGTAGTGGCTCTCGTTTTTTCTCCATTCATAAGGGAGAAATAATCCTCAGAAAAAAAATCTTAGTGGTTTTACCTGGGGTCGAACCCAAGCCATGCAAGCTCTGACCGATGCGGGGGGGGGGGGTGGGGGGGGGCGAGGTGGGAGGGGAAGAGGTGGGGGCGGCGCCTAGCACTGCAGCGTCCGGTGTCTTTACCAATTGCGCTACCGAGAAACCCCAAAATAGGTTGTTCAACTAGCGCTTATAAAGGCAACTGACGCTGCAGTAGACTTAGGTCGAACCAAAGCCATGCAAGCTGATATTCGGTATCAAGTAAACCTAGCAAATTAGAACAAACATTATCAAGAAACATTCAAAATCACAGAACATAAACTACGAATGTTACCAAGTTGGCGCGCATACAAACCATGACATTTAAGTACAAATACCCAGGAAACGTAACAATTACGAAGCATTACCTTCCCGATGCAGCTAATGAAGGAGAGGTCAGGAACAAACAATGGTTAAAAAGTGGGCGAAGATGGTCTTGTATTGCTCATTCAATTACCAGACAAGTTTCGCGTCAGTTGCCCTTTCAGTTCAAGAGAAGAAGTTTAATATAGATTTTCAAGATAGCTGCTATTTTGGATTTCCAATCAGAACGATTTCAGCTACTTTTCTATCTTTAATTCACCTAAATACTTCCAATGACGTTTCGAGTCTATTGGCCTTTTGGTCAGGAGAAAAAACTTCAAGATAGACTTTAAACATAGCTACTAGGAAACCTACTTGGATTTCAGATCAGAATGATTTTAGCTTTTTATCTACAAAAAAAAAAAAAGGTAAGAGAAAAGTCCAGGGAGTGCCACAATTACAAACCTCAGCTCTTCCCAGACACCAAGAGGAAGAGGAAACCGAAAAATCCAATAAGCACAAATGTACGAAAAACACTAAGATTAGCTCTCTCTTCCCCAAGCGTGGTAATCGCAATGCTAAATGGACTGAAAAACACAAGAAAAAATGGCACAAGGTAAGACATAAAACAAATCGCCTCGTAGAATAAACCACATAGCAACAGAAACTAAGACTAACACTGGGACCACCGCTTAGAACGGTCACTAAACCACCGGGGGATTTCAAGCACTTTTTAAAGCTAGGCAACTTCACCCTGGGTCCCGATGCTACTCTTAATACAAAAATATATAAAAAAAAATCGGTTCGCATAAAGACTCCCAACTCAGTCTATGCATCAAAGCAAAAACATAAAAATCAAATTAATCACTAAAATATACAAAGACGAGTACTCATGGCTAATTCTACTGTATGCCAGAGTAAATAAAAACCACGGCGGGCCAAGCCAAAGACATATCGTCAAGCCCCAACCCACTGGTTAAAGATTTACGAAGAGGCTGCCGTTGAATCTAAGGCCTGAACCGCCGTCGTGCAATTACAGAGTGAAACATAGCCATCAACAATGATTGGGTTGACCACTAGGCATGCAGTCTGCCGCATAATATCCAGGCTATAGCCAATTCTTTTATAACGGTTAATAAGTTTTCTGCGTTGCTCCGAAAAGTTAGATTTTCTACATTTTTTTTTCTAAATATGTACACTAAGTGACCGTAAAATTCTGATTCCGATATACTTTGTTACAAAAGTGGTTTCAGACTGACGCTATATTTTTCTTCCAAGGCACTGTGTCTGCGATAAAATTCCGAAAACGCCTTACGAAGTTTAAAACATGGATAGCCCTGCCTAAGAAGTTTGGCAGTAAGGGCTTTATTATGACAGTTAAAGTTACTCAGATTTGAAGAAGCTCTAGCGAATCTAATAAGTTGAGATATGTATACACCATATGAGGTACGCCCCGGTTTTTTTATTTGCATTTGTCTATTTTAGATGGGTTTATTTCATGCAAATTTCATGATAAACGTGATGATTATAATTTTGAGATTGTTAACTTTCCTTACTTGGATGAGGATGTTCCTCCTCGAGTATCCTACGGCGTTTATATATCGCAACTAATTCGTTTCGCCAGAGTGTCTGGTCCTCTTACTGACTTCAACACTCGAAATGAATTATTAACTGTTAAATTTCAAGTCAGGGTTATCGGTACCATAAACTCCACAATCTCTTTTTCTAAAATTTATAGACTTCATTTCGATTTATTTTCCAAAATTTAATGATGTATTTAAATCTGTTCTGCAATAAGGTCTATCGGAACTTGAATTTTATGGTGACTTAGTATATGAATTCAGAATAAATAATTATATGCTTTCAATGATTTTAGCAATCAATTTCGTAAAATCGTTCTGCGATATATAAAGATTGGGTACAGCATAAATCTAATACGACAGACTGCATACATAGTTATTAACCCAATCACGGCTAATAACTTTGCTTCCATGTTTGGTTGCACGCCGCGAGGTCGGTCCTCAAACTCTATGATGGCTCCGGCCTAAAAAAAGGTAAGGGAGAAGTCCACGGTGTGCCACAATCACAAACCGCAGCTCTTCTCAGACACTAGGAGGAAGAGGAAACAGACAAAAATAAACAAGCGCAAATCGAACAAACGTACGAAAAGCACTAAGAGTAGCTCTCTTATCCCCAAGCGAGGTAATCGCAATGCTAAAAGGACTGAAAACACAAGAACAAAATAACACAAGGTAAAAAAAAGTAAGAGAAAAGTCCAGGGAGTGCCACAATCACAAACAGCAGCCCTTCTCAGACCCCAAGAGGAAGAGGAACAAATCTAAACAAACACAAACCGAACAAACGTACGAAAAGCACTAAGATTAGCTCTCTCTTCCCAAGCGAGGTAATCGTAATACTAAAAGGACTGAAAAACACAAAAAATGACACACGGAAAGACATACAACAAGTCGCCTCGTAGAATAAACTACAAAGCAACAAGGAGTAAGACTAACACCAGGACCACCGCCTTAGCTAACTTCACCCTAGGTCCCGATGCTACTTTTAATACATAAATACATAAAAATTCAGTTCGCATAAAGGCTCCAAACTCGGTCAATGCATTAAAGCGAAAACATAAAAATCAAATTAATCACTATAATAAACAAAGACGAGTATTCATGGCTAATTCTACTGTATGCCAGAGTAAATGAAAACCAATAGTTGAACCACGGCGGGCCAAGCCAAAGACATATCGTCAAGCCCAACCCACTGGTTAAAGTTTTACGAAGAGGCTGTCATTGAGTCTGAGGCCCGAACCGCCGTCGTGCAATTAAAGAGTGAAGCATAGCCATCAACAATGATTGGGTTGACAACTAGGCATGCAGTCTGCCGCATAATGACAACTAGGCATGCAGTCTGCCGCATAATATCCGGGCTATAGCCAATTTTTTTTTATAACGTTTCACAAGTTTTCTGAATTGCTCCGAAAAGTTAGATTTACCTACAATTTTTCTAAATCTGTACACTAAGTCACCGTAAAATTCGGGTTCCGATATACCTTGTTGCAGAAGTGTTTTCAGACTGACGCTATATTTTTCTAACAAGGCACTGTGTCTGCGATAAAATTTCGAAAACGCCTTACGAAGTTTAAAAAAAAGATAGCCCTGCCTAAGAAGTTTAGCAGTAAGGGCTTTATTACGGTAGTTAAAGTCATTAAGATTTGAAGAAGCTCTGGCGAATCTTATAAGTTGAGATATGTATACCCCATATGAGGTACGCCGGGGGACATCGCCATCCAGAAAAGGGAAATTGACTATTTCAAAATGAAAATCGTCCCGTTTATCAAAAATATGGTGGAAACTGTACCATTAGATATACATAGATTCAAATCCAATAAAGGTGTCTCGGTATCGGAAGAATTTGCTCTATTTAATAGGAGTTCTGTAGGGTATATCCGGTCCACCATTTGGTCAAAGTAAATATTGTCAATATTTAATAAATCGTCAAGGTATCTTGAAGTTGAATTAAAAGCCTCAATAATGTCAGCCTGATTTTCACGTGAGAGAGACTTCATGAAATCTCTCTCATAACAAAAAAGAAACAAATCTGCAACAAGAGGAGCACAATTATTTCCCATCGGAAAACCAATAGTTTGTCTATAAAGTTTAGTTCCAAATCTAATAAAAATATTATCCAAAAGATAAACAAGGGCATCACAGACTTTTTGACATGACCATAAATTGTGATTATTATATACATCAGAAGTGAAAAAGCACATTCTTCGTTGCAAGCCAAATATTGGGTATTCTCCCGAATAAACGTTAGGTTAATTAAATCAATAAGTTTATCATTTATAAGATGATCAGATAACGTAGTATACAGTGTAGAAAAATCATATGTAGACAATTTAAAAGCCTGAAAGTTTTTAGATTTAAATTTATTGAGAACATCATTAGAATTTTTTATTGACCAAATATAGTTAATTCCGTCCCTTTCGTAAACAGTATCATAGTATCTAATCCAATGTTTTATAACAGCAGTAAGGCATGAAGTTAGCAGTTTGGACAAAACAGTAGTCGTACAAGAACTAGAATTAGCAATGAAACGTGCTTTATAAGGTCGTTTATGAAGTTTCGGTAACCAATATAACGTAGGAAGTCTGTCTTGCTTTTCTTTAATACTCACTGCAAACTTAGCAGTAATATCGATAGAATGGGTATTGACAATAGATCTCTCGTCAGTAGAAATCCGTTCATATGTTTTGGTACTACCAAGTTCTTGTGTTAGAGTATTGATATAATAAAGTCGTCACACAACAACAACATTATTAGCAGCTTTATCAGCTGGAGCCAAAACATACTTGAAATTCTTGGATACCTTGTTTCAAATATCGAAAAGATAATTTAGGCTTAGGAGGGAGAAGATCAAGGTTATTAGAGTAAAATAACACACGTTCATCAATAATCTTAAAAATCTTTAATTTTCAATTATTTAAAGCATTAGACCCACATGCTCTCGTTTACACCAACGCGTACAATAATCATTTAAAGCACTGGTAATTGTTTCCCGACATTTATTGAAATCAATGTGGGCTGGGAATCTATATTTAGGTCCTTTTGAAATAAATGAACGGATTCGTGAATCAGTTATAATCTTCAAGTTACCAGTGACAATATGACCAGCTGGTTGATAACAAAATTTAGAATTTTTACAATCTCAAGAATCAGGGGAACTAGTTTCAATATCAAGATCAGAAACTAATTTATTGAAATTAAGTATAGTATTACGGATAGGTTTGTTATATTTATAACAAATAATAGGAGATTCCGTGTTTTCGAAATATGAAGGTATAGCTGATATAACATTATTATCTCGAAATATGCTAGGTAAATCTATGAGTTCAATACCTTTATTAATGAATAGAATTTTGATGAAGTGTCTAATGCGGTTAATTTCAGAATCAATGTAAGGACGAAGAGCATGTTGAGTATAACATCTAGTAAGGAGAGCTGCTTCATACAAATTATGTTTTCTATCATAAAATTTATTCGTCTCATCATCTAACCTACGTAATGAAGAAACAGACAGTGAAGCTAGTGAAGACATAAACAAATCGCCCCGTAGAATAAACCACAAAGCAACAAAAAGTAAGACTAACACCGGGACCACCGCCTTAGAACGGTCAGTAGAGTAAAAAAAATATAAAAAAAAAAATAAGAAAACCGGGTGGGTAGTGGTGGAGCGGGGTGGTGGGGGTGGGGGAGGGGGGGGATGGTGGTGAGTTAAAGGACTTTTAAAGCTAACCAACTTCACCCTGTGTCCCGATGCTACTCTTAATACAGAAATACATAAAACATATCGGTTCGCATACAGACTTTTAGGTAAGTCGGTTTGTGCCTTATGCTCTGGTCGGGCCCAGCGGAGTCCAGCTGTTGGTTTTCGTTTGCTTCGGCATTTACTTCTTGCCGCTGGGTCCTCATCGTTGTTTCGTCTCTGTATTCGCTTGATGTTTATGTTTTTGGACTGACAAAATGTCTTGTGTATACCACGGCAGAACTATGGGCAAGGGTCATGGTAAAAAAAAATCGATTTAAGACCCCACCCCCCCCCCCCTCATCTCCATCATGTAAGGGTTTTACTGTCCGTTCCAAGGCGGTGCTTCTGCTCTGGTTTACTACTTCTGTCATTGTATGTCTTTGCATGTATGCCTTGGTAATTTCTTTTCATTTTGGATTGCCGTTTGGCCTTTTTTATTAGGATTGAAACTGTTCTTTTGGTTTTCTGCTTCATAGCGTTTTGATTGTGGTGCCGTTGCCTTAAGTGCGACCTGCTATCCATTTGGTGTACGGCAGGAGTTGGGAAATTTTAGCGATTCCTGAACATTGCCTTTATTTCTATTTGGATCTCCGGAACGATTCTCGCTATCTGCGAGTCACTCTGATACTTTGTAACAAGTTTCAAGTCAGTTTGTTTCTCAGTTCAGGAGAAAAACTTCAAAATAAGTTATCAAGATGGTGGCCATGTTGGCGTCTTGGATTTCCGATCCGAACAATTTGAGCTCTTTTTGATTTGCAAGTCACCATGATACTTTCTACTAAGTTTCGAATTAATTGGCATTTCATTTCAGAAGATAAAGGACAAAACAGACTTTCAAGATGGCCGTCGTGACTGCCATCTAGGCTATCCAATCAACTAATTTTTGCTAGTTTTGGTGTACAAGTTGCCCCAATATTTTCTACCAAGTTTCGAGTCAAGTGGTCGTTTGGTTCAGGAGACGAAGGAAGGGAGAAAATAGATGTCTAAGATGGCCGCCATGGCGGTCATTATTCATTTCCGATCGAAAAAAGTTGGCTCTTTTTGATCTGCAAGTTGCCTCGATACTTCCTACCAAGTTTTGATTCAACTAATCTTTCGGTTCAGGAGAACCTGCAAAATAATTTTTTTAAGATGGAGGCTGTCTTGGATTACCGATCTGTAAGATTTTAATTATGTTTGATCTACATTTTGCCCCGATACTATCTACCTAGTTTCGTGTTAATTGGAACTTTGGTTCAGGAGAAGAAGCGCAAAATAGGTTTTCAAGATGGTGGCCATGGCAGCCATCTTGAATATTCGATCGAAGCCATTTTAACTACATGTATCCCAATGCTTTCTATCACGTTTTAAGTCAGTTAGTTTAGGAGTTTAGGAGGAGTAAGCTTTTAAAGCAAAGTGTCGACGCCGCATGACGGACGACACACGACGGACATTGACTGATTACAATAGCTAGTAGAAAGTCTCCCCGTACATCACAATCGTGCAGAATATATTTCATTTCCTTTGGGATCTTTGGGTCCATTGTGGTATATTTGAAAATGGAGTTCTGCTAATGTATCGCTGGAGTAAAAAAGGATTACCTTTGGAAACAAAGAACACACAAAGTCACGAAAATCGGAGACTCGGTTTGGCTGAATCTCTTCATATGCAACACTGTAGTTTGCGAGGCTGCATACGCCCCCTAGCGTCGGATTAAGTGATATTCGATTTTCAAAATAACCGGGATGGGCTCAATGATTCCTAAGAAAATAAAATATAACATGCACTATTATATGATGAAAACCAGTAGCGGAACCACGGCGGGCCAAGCCAATGACATATTGTCAAGCCCCAACCCATTCGTTAGATATTTACAAAGAGGCCGTCATTGATTCAGAGTCATGAACCGCCGTCATGCAATAAAAGAGTGAAGCATAGCCATCATAGCATAGTATAATTTTAACTAATTATTTTATAGCTCTATAATAATAAACACCTTAAAAAGACAATAAAAAAAGACTGAAAAACGCTAAGTGTTCGATGACGGTCTGAAGCCAGAAGACTAGAAAATCTCAAACAGGACCGCGATGGGCCCGACCACTTGATAGTTAGGCGGCAACTGTCTGAAACATATTGAGGAGGGAGCCGTCTTTTAATCAGAGGACCGACCTAGCGTCATGCAAGCGGAAAACAAAGTTATCAACCATAATAAAATTTACAGTCATGCAGATTACAGCAAAAGCCACAGTGCAAAGCAAAGCAACCAGCTCCCTCTTTTCAAACAAGGTGATCACAATACTAGAAATAATCCACTATACACAACAATAAGACAATGAACAAAACACGAAATAAGCCCCACAGCAAATATCAACAATATAACACAAAGGACAAATAATGCAACACAAAGGACAACTAACACCAAAACCCTGCTTAGAACGACCAGTAGTAGAAACTACCGGGGTAGATGAGGGTTGTGTGTTCAATTTATTAAACTAGCATTACTTATTCATCTTAGGTTCATTCTTGTTTTATAAATAATAATAATAATGACAATAATAATAATAATAATAATAATAATAATAATAATAATAATAATAATAATAATAATAGTAAACCGTTTGCTTCACAAGCAAAAAACAAAAAAAAAAAAAAAAACAAAAGAAAAAAAAAAAAAAAAGCATTTGCACAAAACACATACAGAAAAAACAAGGAAAAAATGCAAAGTTTGCATTTTTTAAATT
>OZ024826.1:5699354-5896854 GCA_964016985.1 Anodontia alba | reverse complement strand
CAATACAATACGCAACGGATCTGTAACTGGTCCAATACGATAAATACTAACATACTTGGAATGAAAGGTATGTAATATTATACGCTGTGCTATAAATGATCAAACTGACATACTGGCCTCGACAAACGAAAAGTTGTTTTCGCACACATGGGAAATGCGCAGACTGTCATCATTGTGCGTATCCATACAGTCTCATTAGGACTTGATCACCCGTTCATACATGCTAACAATCAAACGATTCTGTTACACGCATACTGACCTTTTCCTGCGCTATCAGCACACAACACAATACAAGGGATCTGGTATGACACATATCAAGTAAGTATAAATACGCTATCGATATAATTTGTATGTCTTCTTTATTTCTGCTCGACTATTTCGGTTCAGGACACTGAACGCTGTATTTTAAATCGAACAATATCACTTAAAGCACGTTTGGCTGGCTGGCTACAAATCGACTTTATCGGGGAACTACCAACAGATAAACGAGTCATACAGTACGTCTGAAAAATCCATCAGACCTTGAAATAAAATATTGGTAGTTATTGCTGTTTGAACTGTAGTCTGGTTTAGAAAACTGCCTTGTTCCTGAGAGTTTGTTTAAATGCACAGTCTCGACTCAGCATCCCATGTTCACAATGTTGTGATTTATTTCTTCTTAAAGCACGTGCAATTTAGCTAATATACCGTTTCGTGCAGAGATCAAACACATGTTCTTTATAGCATGCTTTAGTATATGTTAGTATATGTTGAGGTAGAAGAGAAAGCAAAGAATGGTACCATTCGCGCACTGGTGCAGACTGATCCCAGATTTTGTACTTTTTTGTGCACAGAGAGAGAGAGAGAGAGAGAGAGAGAGAGAGAGAGAGAGAGAGAGAGAGCATCTACTCGTATTTAGTCAGCAGCAATGATACTGAGATTCATGTTAGCTTTCAAGCTTTAGGGACATTGGGATTTGATAACAGCCTGCAGCATTGTCTTATTAAATTTTAATTCAATTTTTAGATTCTTTCCTAAGCTAATTAAATCTGTAAAGCCTATTGCCATCATTGGAAAAAAATAAATTGAATTTGCATTTGTGTTACCTTGAATTTAGCTTTGGCAAACCTACGTCGTACTAAGAAAATTATTGATTTCTTATCAGTTTTAGCATCCTGAAACGCTACGCTACATTTGATAAGACATATTGAAACAGATCTTTAATAGAGAGTAAATACTTAAAGGGTTCCAACAGTTTCGACAAGGACATATCTGCTCTGCTGTTACTTATCAAGCACATTTGTACATAGTAGAAATGGAATTAAATGGAAATGTTAGGAGATGTATTGAGATAACGAGTAATGTGTACGAATAATTATGGTAAACACGGTATCCAAACGTTAGCATTTATCCAATGAAAATAATCACGAAAACAATCGTATATAATTTTGACCCTTTTAAACCCCACTTTTATATAGTAAAACTGGGGTTTACAGGAGTCAACATTTTTGTTCTTATTTCTGCTTAAAAACATAGATTGTGGGTACTTGTTAGAACCGCCTCGCCGACAATCTATGTTTTGAGCAGAAATATGAAAATATCAGAATTTTTTATCTAAAAAATTTCGTTTTAACTTCATAATACATTAACCTATAGATAATGTGCTATTCTATTCTGTTTTCACACCTTCCACAGAAAAAACGACCATTCAGTCGTTAATTAAAGTCTTAAACCAGAAGGTCCCTTAGGCAGTTACCTGTGTGACGTAACTCTTCCCGCTCAATTGACCACGTGTCAGTTTCTTTTCTGTGGACAAAGAAATTCAACAAGGATTATTTACCTGTGATAGAAATTTGGATTATTTCTTTCCTCACGGATAAATTTATGTATCCTTGTGTTTCTTTTGTTTATTTATCACTCCTTTCACTTTCTGTGTTATTATTTAAAATTTTCAATTTTCGATTTCATGTATTTTTGACTGTTTTTTTTTTCCACTTGCGTTTTGGCGACTCTCGCTATTCGGCACAACGCTCGTGCGCGATCGGTTCGATAGTCGTGTTTATATATGCAGAATATTTTTGTTCTTTTCGTTCCAGGTTATTCAGCAATTACGATATGTTTTTTCCTGGACTTTTGTTTGCAGAGATCTTCAGTTGGCTAAAGATTCTCATGGTGGAGAAGCTGATTGTAAAGAACTTGTCAACCCTTGATGGGTTATAAGACAATTCTTTACTGATGGGAGCCCCACCCCATATGGCTATACTGCCGGGGTAAGACCCATCAAGGTGGCATCTTTGGGTACTTAGTATCCTATAAAGTCTAAGTCCACCAGTCACCAGTCACCAGTCACCAGTCATCCAGTCACCAGTCACCAGTCAATCAGCTTCACCAGTCACCAGTCAATCAGGTGCCAGTCAACCAGGCACCAGTCACCAGTCATCCAGGTGCCAGTCAACCAGGCACCAGTCACCAGTCACCCAGTCACCAGTCACCAGTCACCCAGTCACCAGTCACCAGTCACCAGTCACCGATCAACCAGGCACCAGTCAACTAGTCTCCAGTCAATAATTTAATTATTTTCTGGAAAGACTTAGTTTCTGACATATTTCACCGGACAAAATAGTCACGTATACTAACTTCCGGTCATTATGTCTAATTATTAAAAATTTTTTTCACTGGGCAAAGTATCAGTAATATTTCTGATACTTATACCCGGTCATATTATTATATTATTTCTGATTTTTCACCAGGCAAACTTTTACAGAAAGTGTCTGGTCAATTTTTGCCTAATAATTAATTATCTTCGGGAAAAAGTTTCGAATACTTGTGCCCGCTCAGTTTTCATATATAATCTCCCTTTTTCATCGGACTAGAGTTACGAATACTACTATCCGATTAATTTGTCAAATTACTTGTAACTTTACCGGGCAACAGTTACGAATATTAGTGTCCGGTCATTGTGTCGGGTAACTAGTGTCAAAATAATGATTACTAATTCCCGAACAATCTATTATCGTTCATAGAGCTCCATTCACGTTTAAGTCAATGGATATAGGTTATTAAATGAAATACATAATAACTTTTTATACAAAAAATTCTGTACAGTCTTTCCCAAATCAGACTAGAATTTTTAATATTCCATTGACTTATTATAGGTGTGTAATTCCATTAATATTTTAAATTAACTTATGTTTTATCTCTTTTATCCGCTAGAAAGAGTTAAACTTCCGACTATAACAAAATTCTTACCGGGCAGCAGTTCGTAGACTAGTGCCAGGTCATTCAAATGATGTTTTATCTCTTTAATTCGCTAGAAAGCGGTTAAATTCCGGCTCTAACGAAAATTTCATCGGGAGGCACTTCGTAGAGTAGTGCCAGGTCATTCTAACGAAATTCCACCGGGCAGTAGTTTCGTAGACTTTGTGTCGGATTACTAGTGTGCGAGTAGTAGTCATTAGTACTCGCTCAACATATATTCATTTATAACCACTATAGACATGTATAGTCTTGGATTATAGGTTATTGAATGACAGCGATGGGTTCTAATACCTAGTAGCCATTTATATTGTTGAATTCTGTCCAGTCACTTTTGAACTTGACTTAAATTCTATATATATATTTATTATTGAAAATGAATTAAGAATTATCGGTTACGATCAAATTCGCAATTCATTCACTAAGTGTAGAAGATACTTCCAGCTATAATTATATCTCTTTTATTCGCTACAAAGAGATTAACTTCTTACATATTCACCTTATTCGGCTCTAGGGCAAAGGTGAACTATAAAACTGTCGTTATTTATAAGAAGAAAAATATACACGAAATATAAAAAATTTTCTTCTTTCCTCCCCTGTTTTTCTTCTACATGCTCCGATATGTAATCAGCATGTAATCTAAGGAGTAAATTGACAAGAAAGTAGCAATCGATCTTTTCTACTTTCTATTATTTTTTCATTCTTAAGGTATCGGAAATTTACACCAACCAGATAAATAAATTAACAGTTTATTTATTTATTCGCTACCTCTCTAGATTACTACGATTTAAAATTCTAGTTGAGGTACATATTTTCCTTTTGCCTTTTCTACATGGAAAATAGTTGATCCGATAAGCTATTATTCTATTTTATACTATCTTTTGATTGATTATATTAGAGTCTAGGTCAGTCGTGCTCTGTCTAAACTCTGCTATAAAATAATAAATAAGAAAAAAATCTTATATTTAGGCATAGATATAATTCGATACGTTCTTTACTTTGCCTGTTTTATTTTTTCTTCTGGATCTTTTAAGACTACGATAGCAATATACCAGATATTTTTGCCTCAGTAAGAATCTATTACGCTGAAGATTCTTCATATTGGAATAATAATTTTATTATGATTATAATTCTAGACCCAATTAATCCTCGTATATTATAGGTCTACTTTATCTTATTGAGGAATAGTTTTGCTTCGACTAGCTCTATACCTCTAATATTTTATTTATAACTAGAGTCCATGTCAATCAAAATTTTCTTGCACTTTGGTATTGACAATGGATACATATTTAGTAAAGGCATTAATTATTCAGTACGTGACAGATTATTATTGCCTAAATTAGATTTTATATACAATACTTTCCTTTTGATATTTTGTTTTATTGACTTTGTAACTATTCAGAAACTGCCAAAGTCAATCATTTCCTTCCTCTAAACTTACTGAAGCTCTAGATTATGTTGATATATATTTTTGATATATGCTTAGAGGTTAATTAACGAGAGTTTACCTCATAACAGCAGATATTATTATAATTATATTAATCAATCTATAGTCTAGGCTTAGACAAAAGGGAAAACATCCTTAATTACGAGCCGGTAAAGAATTAAGACACTCTTAATTATCTCTTTACCCCTCCTTTATGTTTACATTCGTTAAAGGGATCATAGTAATTCTCGCTAAGAGTTCAAGTTCAGTTTGCGAATAATGCAAAGATTAATATCTTGATTTCCAGTCCGCATCAAAAATGGTCTATATATATAGATAAATATCTTTTCCGAAACTGGATATTTATTTATTTTTCCACACAATAAGTCATTTCAAGATGTCGATGATTTTGAAATGCACTGCTTCAATTAATAATATAAAATATGTTTATATTAACTTCACAACTTAGTAAGTGCTGCACCTACGTTCCTGGTCAGATCTTACTTTTGTGATACGTTTTTGAACATACTGAAAGTTTTCTCCGATTATACATTCGGTAAATAAACTTTCTAGTAGTATTTATGATTTTAAACATTCAGATTATTTGATAATTGTTGGAGATAATATATTATTCCGATATTTATATATCTATCTTCATTATTTTTCTTTCTCATCTTACTTTTAAATTAGATTGACCTTCTCGCTACGTTCCAGGTTTAAATCTAGCTAACATTGTGGAACAGTCACTTTTTTATTTCCTAAACAATATTTTAACATTTTTCTCAGTATTCAGAGCATAACGACTTCATGAATACTTGAAAATAATTCAATTCTACGCTTGTTAAACTAAGCCTAAAACAAGCCCTAGTTTTTTAGAATGGATATTATCCTTCGATTCAGTTCATGGAGATACATCCTTTTAGATCCCATTATCTCTATTTCAATCATTCAAAATTCTAATGACTAAGTACTCCTTTTCTACGTACGAATACAGAATATCGAGTCACTGTTGCTGCATATTGGTTAAAGATTAAACAAATTTTATCTTAAACCTATATGACGTTAAATTAATTATTATTTCTTTCATATACATGTTTTTACCCTTCCGTCAGGGATCGCGGTAATAATATTATTACTCTCTATGGTTTACACATAGATCTCGAGAGTATATATATATGTATTTTCTTCCTGAACTCATTTGCGAGTACGTAATTTGATATTTCAGGAATTACCAACTATGCAGACATAGATTTTTTTTCTATTAATATTCAATTCTAAAAAAAAAAAAAAAAAAAAAAAAAAAAAAAAATTGATTGAATGTTTATCTATAAAATTTCTGGGCAGTAATTTTATAGAGAGTTATATGTTTAATAATTCCTTGCTTAAATAAATAGTTACGCTTAACCTATGATTTATAGCGGGAATTTTGTTCAGTAGTATAATTTTTATTTAGTATTAATATATTTCTTACTATTCTTAAATATGCGTATAGAATAGTAATACTATCTCTTAACTTTTAAATTAAGTGTTTTTTGAGATTAATAATCAGTATTATTGTATAATCTTTCTTCAGAGATTATCACACTATTACTTTTTCTCTGAGTCCTTCTCTTTTTATGAACATTTTGATTCGTATCAAAGTGGATTTTTAACATTTCTTGATTTCCATGATTATTTACTCAGGAGTACTTTTCATGGCAATCTTCTGGTATAGAAAGATTCTATCCAGCTTATTTATTATTGCTTAATCTTATCAATACGGTAAGATTTAGCCAAACTATGACCGTCATACAGTTTGCTGCGATCAACCTTATTCTTATCTCTCTTATTCTCTGTCAAACTCTTTAGTTATGATGTTGACAGTTTATTCTTTATTTTTTTGTCAGGACATCAAACGTTTTTATATGTCTATGACAAAACTAATTATCAATGGTTTAGGTTGTTTTTTCTTCCCAGCAGTTATATGCAAACTCTGTATTATTTTATTGCTTGACTAAAAATTCGTTATACTATTAGTCTAGCAATAGTTTTAACCATTATGTTTGTCTATACCTTTTTTTTTTCTTCTGATGGATAACTTAGTTATAGTTAAGTTAACTCCATCTACTTTTATTATCTCCCCTTCTTTAATTTGATCAAGGGAAATAATTACACATTATGGTTATTTTAAGTCTGTGTCTGTTCATCGGAAACTGTCCTGTCGCTCCAATTAACAGAATTTAATTAGTTTATAATTCTAATAGCTTAGACTATTACAATTACATAGCTTCACATATCTAGAATTTTATCCAAAATATCTACATATGTCAGTTATCTATAGGAAACTCCACCGAGTAGACTTTTCCTTATTTATTCAAGATCCTACATAGACTACTTACAGTGTATGGTCTTGGCTTTTTGTTTTACAAATTTTGTTTTCAAAATATTTCTATATTCCTAGCTTACTTTGCGATGGAATATTAATGTTATGTCTCAATGACTCCCTTTTTTCTTTTTGAAGCCAATTGTTGTTTCCCAAAAGAAAAAAAGAGGGGGGGGGGGGCCAATGTTAGGTCTCTGAGACTTAAGAACTGGCTTCCTCTAGAGTCTACTAATATATATAAGGTTGTTAGATCATAACACCTTAAAGGTATGCTATTTTGTGAATCTAGATCATTCTTTCTATTAAATATAGAATTAGAATGTATCTGATTCCTTTGAGTTTCCTGAGTCTTAACCAGAAGTGGTGAGATATTATTGGTGTTAGAATTAGGAGAGCACCTCCCTCCTATTCTGCAAATTCTAGCACATTATCTATAGGTTAATGTATTATGAAGTTAAAATGAAGTTTTTTAAAAGTAAAACATATTTTAACGAGTAATACTTAACCTATAGATAATCAATTATCTCCCTCCGCCCACCCTCGCTTATCTCTCCTAATTGTGTCTATTGTTTTACACATAAAAGAAACTGACACGTGGTCAATTGAGCGGGAAGAGTTACGTCACACAGGTAACTGCCTAAGGGACCTTCTGGTTTAAGACTTTAATTAATGACTGAATGGTCGTTTTTTCTGTGGAAGGTGTGAAAACAGAATAGAATAGCACATTATCTATAGGTTAAGTATTACTCGTTAAAATATGTTTTACTTTTAAAAAACTTCATTTTTTTGGTGATAATATTTTCAGTATATTTAAATAGGCGTGTTTTCGTAATGGAGTCAAAGCGGGCTCTACTAATCTCTCGAGCTTCCTCTGCATCCACCTCTTATCGGACTTGCCACTGCCGAGTCAACATAAGGACGGATCTGTCATTTGACAGCACTCGGACCTTATCGTCACAATATGTACTGTCAAATTTTGCGATTACATGCATTTTCTTTCTCTAGCACATCGTGATTTGTTCACATAACCAGTTATTATTGCTTCTTTAGATGAAGCGCCGCAGATACAGTCGATTCTCGTTATCTCGAAGTCCAAGGGACTCTCTGAAATACTTCGAGATATCCGAAGCTCGACAAATCAGATCTGTAGAATTGAGGAAAAAAGTAAACCGAACAACCACAGTTTACAAATAAATATGTAATTTGACACCTGAAGTTAGAGATATATAAAATAGTGTGGAAAAGAGGAGAAATTGCCCCTTAGGAGCAATTTCTCCTCTTTTCCACAATATTTTGTAACCTGCTGTTAGATTTCCATGTTTAGAACATGAGCCAGTCTTTTACTTCGAGATAAGCGGTTATTCGAGATAAGCGAGGTCGAGATAACGAGAGTCGACTGTATATACACTGCTATCGTTTCCCAAAGCACGGAAATTATTATTAAGGTTATAGATAAAAATACAATTATACAATTAAATGAGAGGAAAAACGTATTGCATGTCTAATGAATACCACGGCAGACATCACGAAAACATACCTATATAATTTTGACCCCCTCAAACCCCACTTTTATATAGTAAAACTAGGGTTTACAGGGGTATACATTAGTTTTCTTATTCCTGCTCGAAAACATAGATTGTGGGTACTCGTTAGAACCGCCTCGTCGAGGCGGTTCTAACGAGTACCCACAATCCATGTTTTTAGCAGAAATATGAAAAATATCAGACTTTTTTATGTGAATATTTTCATTTTTTGGTGCTAAAATTTTCAGTATATTTGAATAGGCATGTTTTCATAATGACTAAGGCCGAGGGTTGGGGCCATGTAAAGTCGCTTTAAGCTCTTCAGTAATAGTTTTATTGACCGTTCAAAGGCGGTCCTTCTGCTGTGATATACACGGCGTTCCAAAGCGGTCCTTATGTTGTGTCCTTTTAGCATTGCGATTACCTCGCTTGGGGAAGAGAGCGCTAATCTTAGTGCTTTTCGTACGTTTGATCGATTTGTGCTTGTTTGAATTTGTCGGTTTCCTCTTCCTCTTGGTATCTGGGAAGGGCTGCGGGTTTTGATTGTGGCACGCCCTGGACTTTTCACCTTTTTTTTTTACTATTTATGTCATTGTATGTCTTTGTATGTATGTCCTGGTGCTTGTTTTCTCTTAGTTTTGGATAGCCGTTTGGCCAATGTTGGGGAAAGAGTCCCTTTTGGCTTTCTGCTTCTTCTGTTTTGATTGTTGTGCCGCTGCTTTAAATGCGTCCTTCTTTCCCGTTTGTGTCTTGTACGGACGTTGTTATGTAATTGTATTGATTCGTGATTATTGCCTTTCTTTCTATTTGCAATGCTACCGGTGTTTATTGGAACAACAGTATACAGATATTTCAAAACGCCACCCTGAGGATTATGATAACCAAACTATTACACTTAGCTCCCAATTTACATAAAGCAAAATCGTTAACTTAATGAACATTCAAAACCATTAATCACAGCCAATATACCACACGAAAATGATCCTAAGTATTATCGGACATACATTGTAGACCCAGATCAGAAGCAATCTGATCACAGTTTACATTGTAGCCAGTAGCCATCTAGCCCAGTTTTAGGACAATAGCTCTAGTTTACTATTTCTAGTCTGTTTTTTTTTTTCTTACTCTATAGGTAGCCTTTTGGCACAATCTAAGTTCAGCCGCTGAACACATAATGAATTTTGCCACCCAAAAATGTGAACATAAACACTCATTGTTATTATTTCCCGTAGATATGAAAATGAACGTTGGAGTTGTTACATGTTTGGTTTATAGAGTACTGCAAGTTCATCAAGAATAGATCGTAGGCTTCTCTTGCGCTGGGAACACTGATAGTATTTTGAACTCAATACTGCTGCGTTTGCATATTCTGAAGAATTACAACAAGAGATTGTACTACTTTTTCAACAAATATATTATCACCATTAAACACTTCCAACATTTCCTGTGCATTCAGTTGTAGAAAAACACTTGCATCTTGATTATCTTCAGTATCATCATTAAAAACACGCGATAATGTGAACGAAATTTCACGTCTGTAACCATACCTTAGTCTACAAGGCTTAGCGTAACTCCTGATTGAGGCCGTGGCTATTCTTGTACATCTCTTCTGTGACCTTTTCTTACGTAATAGATGTTGTTGAGGCATTAATTAAATCTTTTCGATATTTAGATGACTTATTTGTAGCTGATAGTGATTAATTTGTACAAATGGAAGGTACGATGTATACAAACTCATCAGCTAATACATCTAATACACAGGCCACATTTCTTGATATAAATATCAATATCTAATAGTAATTTAATTACTAAATTGATGAGTTGAACGACTTTGATTTTAATATTTTAATTTTCCAGTTTTTAATGGCGACATCACTCGTGTTAAATCTTATTGTGTATATATTTTTCAACTGGTTCGTTTCGGTAGAGAATTTAGTCACGTCAGTGACTTTGAATCTAGGCGCATCAGTGATTTCGATAATCGGAATAAACTGCTAACTATTTAACAGAGTCATTGGTATCACTAACTGTGTAAAGTAATTTCCAAGTTTAGCACTGGCTTAAAACAATTCTGTTTGACGATCTGTCAGAACCGACTTGTACGGCAACTTAGTCTCTTAATTGAAAAGGATTTGTTAGTAATACCCTCTTCTTGATCTTTGGGGAAAAAGCACATTCTAGCAAATTAATTAGCAATAAATTGTATACTCATTTTTAAGTATACAATTTATAATTACGATGCATTTTTAATTCCGATAGAAAACATGAAGGGAAGAAAATGTATAATCTAATATTGGCACCTCTCAGTTTATTCAGTTTTCATCAATAGAGCGGCAGTTAAAGAAAAAAGCACATCGAATAATAAGCATGGTAGAAAATACTGAGCATGATCAGCCGAGCAGTTTGGTGAAAAAAAAATATGTAAATCGGTTTATAAGTAAGAAAGTAATTAGACTTCTAGAAAAAATCTAGAAAATGCTCTCATGGAAACCGTCACTTGTGTGAGTTATTGACGTCATATCCACCGTAGTAAATATGCAAAAGTTGAACAATTCATATCTTACAAATACTATTTTTGTTGCATATAAACTATCAACTAATTCAAATAAGCAGATTATTTCTATCAACAGGCAATTTTTATTTTTGTCTTAAAAATAAATATCTAATTAAATATTCAAAGGTTACGGCGCCCATGCTCACGGTTATATAGATTATAAAATACAATATCTTTCCTACTTCTTAACCGATTTTGTTCAAATTTCCACCAAAATGCTTGTTTTCTAAAGTTGGATATCTAAAGACCTGTATTGCATTTAGTGGACCGTTCCCTTTAATCAAGAGAAATGAACGAACAATATTAAATTAGCAATGACCTGCATAATTTGTTTTCATATAAGGCAAAACGGTGCCGTCGAATTTGCATTCGACGAATAAAACGTTCAACATGCTTTTGTTGCGATTGATCATGAAATATTTTCTATGGTTATTCTCTCCTTTCCACTAGTTAGAGAAGGGCAGTTGTCAGATTCAGGCAAAAGAATTTACATAATACTGGTTAACCGCTTAGAGGACTAAGCCTGTCCAGTAAACGTGTAGTAAGTTAAACTGACCGCGCTCGACTTGACTCATTGGGTTGACTGGGCCGTAAAACCTCAACACATACAAACAAACAAACAAAACCTCACAATCACAGATTAACCATTTGAGCATTAACGTGTGAAAAGGTACGCTTGCGCGCTCTCTGATCGGTATCCGCATGGAAAACACTATCATCCGTGGCTATAAACATACGCCAGTGAATATTCTGATCAGTTTGCGCAAGTGTGCAGGTTGATTTGAATCTTCGCTGGGTGCACATGTGTCGCTGGGTGCACATGTTGCGGCTCATTTGGAGTACTATAAACCGCGACACGATCACACGGTTTTGTTGTATTCGTGAGCTGAGGCTAACATGCACAGGATAAACCGTAATGTCCACATCGTTTATACGGCTAAGGAGTTTGTGAAAAATGTGTGATTTTGAGAGGCGGCGTTCGAACTTATGAGTATTGCAAAAAATCATCAAATTTAGCAGCACCTGCTACATCAACCGATGTAGCAGAAAAAAAAAAAAAAAAAAAAAAAAAAAAAAAAAAAACATTTATAGGAGTAAAAGCAACATTGGCCTCAAAAAAAGTAAGAGAAAAGCCCAGGGAGTGCCAAGTTCTGATTAGAAGAAGTTATACTTATGAAAAATACAGTGAGTAACGAAACAATAAAACTATAAATAAATGTACCACCAAAAAAGCCACAAATATGATGTAGATCCTTCCAGTGGTGCCGAAAAAAGGGGACGAGAAAAAAATCTTCCCAGACACCAAGAGGAAGAGGAAACCGACAAATCCAAACAAGCACAAATCGAACAAACGTGCGAAAAGCACTAAGATTAGCTCTCTCTTCCCCAAGTGAGGTAATCGCACTGCTAAAAGGACTGAAAAACACAAGAACAAAATGACACAAGGTAAGACATAAACAAATCGCTTCGTAGAATAAACCACAAAGCAACTAAGTGTAAGACTAACACCGGGTAAGAAACCACCGACGCACGAACAAAGGCGAACTGCAACAGAGAAAACGCCCTGGAACGGTAGTAGGAAAAATGTACTAGGGTGCTAAACCAGTTTTACTCGCTGGAAACTTCTGCCTTAAATCGGATGCGGCTCTAAATAGCAAATATATATTTGGCCCGCATAAGGGTCTTCTACCCCGTAAGGCTTTGATATATTGCATTAAGTGGTGAGGACAAAATTGGTGTTTAGGTTGTGAACGGTCAGAATTTTTAGTAGTAACGTGCTTGATGAGACACAAAACATATTGATATTGCGAAGTGCTTTATCGAATGGTAAACGAACATCTATTACACATGTGTTGAATTAAAAGGTAATGTGATTTCATTTCTACATCTCCGAATCATTTCTTTTGTTAGCTCCTCATCACGAAAAAATATCTATATAAGTTTGACCCCCTTAAACCTCAATTTAATTTAGTAAAAATGGTGTTTACAGGCGTACACATTATTTGTCTTATTTCTGATCAAAAACATAAATTGTGGGTACTTGTTAGAACTGCCTTGGCAAGGCTATTCTAACGAGTACCCACAATATACTCGTATGTTTTGAGCAGAAAAAGGAAAAATATCAGAATTTTTTATCTGAAAACTTTCTGTTTTTGGGGGTTAAAGTTTCAATATAAAAGAAATAGGTGTGTTTTCGTAATGTCTTCTTTTAATCGATAAGATACTCTGCAATACGCTAAAAGCTAAAAGCAATGCCTTCTAATGTCAAGTATATAATTTGATGAGATTGAAAATACTCTGTAAACAAAATAAAAAAATGTGTCACCATCTTGGTTCTTAGACCCTTCATATTTGAGACAACGTAATATAATAAGCTAAATCACCTTTTTTAATCAGCCAGTGCATTTATTGGCACTACATGTATAATGTGAACCGGGAAACAACCTTTCTTACGATTGTATGTGCTCCCAGCGAAGACTCAGACTAGCATGCGTGTTAACGCAGTCTGAGCCGTCTTTGATGACCGACTAAAGACTGGTTTGATCATTGACTATCACTAGATCAATAGAGTGCCGTGTGAGACCCTGATCAGACTGCGCATATCTGAGTATTCGGTAGGCGCACATGCAGTCTTGTAGAAAATGCTGTGATCCGGTTCAGCTTATGTCCAGGTCCTCCTAAAGGAGATTTCAATGTGTCGAACTGTAAAAACACTGTAGGACACGAACACGTGTCGTTTCTGTTGATGTTATTATTGCTAACAGTTAGAAGAGAAAAATACATTGCAAGGGAAACGGATACAGTTTTAGAGATACAACCCTGGCTATATGTTTGCCTTTGAACAGGTGTCTAGTCTAAGAGAATTGGCATTACTTGGGTATACGTACATTTCGTTCAGAGAAGACCCCTGTCCAGAAAACACTTGGTAATCAGTAAACCGAACTTGACGTCACAAAAGTTGGCTTGTATCGGTATAATAAGCTTAGAAAAGCTTTTTTTTTTTAAGTTTTATCGTCGTCAATACGAATTGATCTCTGAATAAGATACCGGACTAAAAATACTCCTGCTACAAGGCCTACCCAAATGCGAATTTGATCTTGACTTAGTGTAGAAGTTTAGAAAGAAATGTAGGCAATGACCCGAAATCGATACAATTACCTAACACATTTCTACCAAAGACAACAAAGAGAAAGAAGGACGGTCTTAGAGTAACGGCACCACTTTCAAAATACTACAAGCAGAAAGCCAAAAGTACGAAGAAACATTAGGGCCACATACACTTTTATTTCTGTTGATAGTTATCTCGAAATTTCGACTTACTATCTCGAAATTTCGACATAATAAGTCAAAATTTCGACTTAATAACTCGAAATTTCGGCTTAATATCTTGAAATTTCGACTTATTATCTCGAAATTTCGATATAAGATCTCGAAATTTCGACTTAATAACTCGAAATTTCGACTTAATAACTCGAAATTTAGACTTAATATCTTGAAATTTCGACTTATTATCTCGAAATTTCAACATGATATTTAAGTTGATTCTTCGTTTGCAATTCCACACCTGGTAATCTCGTAAGGGGTAGCCGCTGGTTATGCAAAATGAAGGTATTTCCAGCTATCTGGACTATGAAATACTTATTTAACATATCAAATAAGACGCACTGCAACCTACGTCTACTTTGAAATACACATGATGTTAAATTTCCTTAGCATTTGTTCCGGGGATACCATTGTTTGTACTATTATTTGAAAGAAAGGCAATAAGATATGTTTATACTATACTTGTCGGTCCCCGTACATGTTATTACAAGTGCGTAACTCCACGCGCAACTGGCGCTGCTGCATTAAAACCTAAAATCACTTCCAGAGAACACAAAATTGAGTTTCTCAGACATACTTGCAATTTTCAGCCAGTCAGATTACTTGATCCAGGTTGTTGATATAAATTCGCCATCTGATCTGGATCTACACTGTTTGCAAAGGCAGGGTATATCTGGGGTCAGCAGGACAAGGGTTTATACTATACTAGTCAGTCCCCGTACATGTTATTACAAGTGCGTAACTCCACGCGCAACTGGCGCTGCTGCATTAAAACCTAAAATCACTTCCAGAGAACACAAAATTGAGTTTCTCAGACATACGGTTTTAGAGTTCCAGGCCTTGCAGGCTAAAGTGCCTGAGCGTCCGTCTGTCCGGCCATCTGGCTGTCTGGAGTTATCTCCCTTACTTATACTCTGGATGCACGCCTTATTATTATTTTTGTTTTCATTATTTTCGCATTCTTTGTTGAAAATCACCTACTAGGGAACACAAAATTGAGTTTCTTAGTCTTAAGGTCTAAGAGTTATAGGCCTTGCAGGCAAAGGGCCTTATATTTCTCCTTATGTTTGGATTCATTGTTGATAATCACTTACTAGGGAACACAAAACTGAGTTTCTTAGTCTTGTGGTTTAAGAGTTACAGGCCTTGCAGACAAAGGGCCTTATATTGCTCCTTATTTTTGCATTATTTGTTGAAAATCACTTACTAGGGAACACAAAACTGAGTTTCTTAGTCTTATGGTTTAAGAGTTACAGGCCTTGCAGGCAAAGGGCCTTATATTTCTCCTTATTTTTTTTTTTTTTTTTTTTTTTTTTTTTTTATTCTTTGTTGAAAATCACTTACTTGAGTTTCTTAGTCTCATGGATTAAGAGTTACTGACCTTGCAGGCAAAGGACTTTACATTTCTCATTACTTTTGGATTCTTCGTTTACTAGAAATGTGTCCAAAGTACACAGATGCTCCCGCATTGACGTAGGCTAATTTGGCAAAGTTTGCACAGTTTTATAGACCCCAAACCCCAAAGCGGGGACAGCCGTGTACTGTGAACACTTTTCTATTTTTTTTTATTCTTTTTTTGTGTGTGTGTATTTCACAGGCTTTCATTGGATCTCTAGTCATTGGTCATTGCATGCAAATATTCAATCTTGTTTCAGTATGGGTGCAAATTAAACTGGGTATCTTGTCTATACAAACCTTTGTAGGACAACATGAACATGCAGTTTCACGTTTTCAAATCTGGTGAGCTTTGAAGCACCTGGGCCTTCTGATGCCCAGGCCAGCAGCGCGTACAGCGCTTTGATTCAAAATATGTCTATGAAATTTACTAAAAATCAGTGAATCAGGAGAATGTATCCGTTTGTTGACATTTGGATGTCTCGTAAGTCATGGCCGGAAGCTCGCATAAAGATTTTGAGTGTATAACCAGCGGCTACCCCTTACGAGATTACCAGGCATGAATTCAATTCAAGAGATGTCGAAATTTTAAGATAATAAGTCGAAATTTCAAGATATTAAGTCGAAATTTCGAGTTATTAAGTCGAAATTTCGAGTTATTAAGTCGAAATTTCGAGTTATTAAGTCGAAATTTCAAGATATTAAGTCGTAATTTCGAGTTACTAAGTCGAAATTTCGAGCTACTAAGTCGAAATTTCGAGATCTTATGTCGAAATTTCGAGATAATAAGTTGAAATTTCAAGATATTATGTCGAAATTTCGAGTTATTAAGTCGAAATTTCGAGTTATTATGTCGAAATTTCGAGATAGTATGTCGAAATTTCGAGATACTTATCAACAGAAATAAAAGTATATGTGGCCCTAATGCTCTTTCGTACAAAAGGGCAGTTTGTCTCCCAAAAAATGGCCAAACGGATATCAAGAAAAAAAAAAAAAAAAAAAAAAAAAAAAACGTCAACAGGACATACATGGAAAGACATACAATGACAGAAATAGTAAACCACAGCAGAAGCAAACACACACACACACACACACACACACACACACACACACACACACACACAAACAAACGGTTCGACTCCGGTGAACTCGACCAGAGCTAGAGCGTCAGGTACCAACCAACTTACTTAAAAGTCTTCAGGCCGGATCAGTCATAGAGTCTGAGGCCCGAACCGCCGACGTGCGATCAAAGAGGGAAAAAAAGTTATTAACCGTGATTGGGTAAACTACCATGCATGCAGTTTGTCGTATTACATTTATGTTGTACCCAATCTGTATATATCGAAGATCGATTTTACGGAACTGAGTGCTTAAATAATTGCAAGCATTTATTTTTTCTGAATTTATATACTAAGTCACCATAACATTCAGCTGCGCTAGGCCTTATTGCTGAAGGGATTTAAATCCAACATTGAATTTGAAACTTAAAATGTCGTCTATAACATTTAGAAAAAAGGCTTTGCGGAGTTTAAGATACCGATAAACCTGATTTACGGGTTTTGCAGTTAATAATTTATTTCGAGTGTTGAAGTCAGTAACATGACTAGGCACTCCGGCGAATCGAATTAGTTGCGATATATAAACACCGTAAGATGCTCGACGAGATACACCCCATCCAAGTAAGGAAAATCAAAATCATCGCGTTTATCATACATTTTGCATGAAATAAAACAATTTCATCGCGTTTATCATACATTTTGCATGAAATAAAACAACCTAAAATAGACATATGCAAATCCAAAAACGGGCCTTCAGTTTCGAAATAATTTGATTTATTAAATTGAAACTCTAAAGGATATATTTCACTGATCAAACCATCGAAGTAGTTATTGTCAATATTTAATAAATCGTTCAAATACCTAGACGTCGAGCTTAAAGCTTCAATAATATCAGATTGTTTTTCTTCAGCAAAAGACATCATGAAGTCTCTTTAACAAGAAAACAAGAAAAAAATCAGTCACAAGCGGTTCGCAATTTGTAACTTAATTTTCTGATCATTTAAGTAAAAGTGTCGTATGTTATAAACGAAAGGGGTATACATTGATTGCATAAAACAGTCTGCTTGCTTAGCGGGTAATCCAATCACGGTTGACCACCTTGCTTACTCCTTTGATTGCATGCTGGTAGGTCGGGGTTCAGACTCTCTGAAGTTTATTTATATTTATTTTACTTGTTGCCCGTAACTCATTTATGCGGATCGAACATATATTTGAAGTTCGTAATTTGTAAGTTAGATGATGAGGCGAATAAATTTTATGATAGAAAACATAATTTGTATGAAGCAGCTCTCCTTACTAGATTTTATACTCAACATGCTCTTCGTCCTTACATTGATTCTGAATTTTACCACATTAGACTCTTCATCAAAATTCCATTCATTAATAAAGGTATTGAAATCATAGATTTACCTAGCATATTTCGAGATAATAATGTTATATCAGCTATACCTTCATATTTCGAAAACACGGAATCTCCTATTATTTGTTATAAATATAACAGACCTATCCGTAATACTATACTTAATTCCAATAACTTAGTTTCTGATCTTGATCTTGAAACTAGTTCCCCTGATTTCTGAGATTGTAAAGATTCTAAATTTTGTTATCAACCACGGGTCATATTGCCACTGGTAACTTGAAGATTATAACTGATTCACGAATCCGTTCAGTTATTTCAAAATGACCTAAATATAGATTCCCAGCCCACATTGATTTCAATAAATGTCGGGAAACAATTGCCAGTGCTTTAAATGATTATTGTACGCGTTGGTGTAAACGAGAGCATGTTGAGTCTAATGCTTTAAATAATTGGAAATTAAAGATTTTTAAGATCATTGATGACCGTGTGTTATTTTACTCTAATAACCTTGATCTTCTCCCTCCTAAGCCTAAATTATCTTTTCGATATCTGAAACAAAGTATCCAAGAATTTCATAGGAAGTATGTTTTGGCTCCAGCTGATAAAGCTGCTAATAATGTTGTTGTGTGACGACTGTATTATATCAATACTCTAAAACAAGAACTTGGTAGTACCAAAACATATGAACGGATTTCTACTGACGAGAGATCTACTGTCAATACCCATTCTTTCGATATTACTGCTAAGTTTGCAGTGGGTATTAAAGAAAAACAAGACAGACTTCCTACGTTATATTGGTTATATTGGCTACGGAAAATTCATAAACGACCTTATAAAGCACGTTTCATTGCTAATTCTAGTTCTTGTACGACTACTGTTTTGTCCAAACTGCTAACTTCATGCCTTATTGCTGTTAAAAAAACATTGGATTAGATACTATGACACTGTTTACGAAAGGGACGGAATTAACTATTTTTGGTCAATTAAAAATTCTAATGATGTTCTCAATAAATTTAAATCTAAAAACTTTCAGGCTTCTAAATTGTCTACATGTGATTTTTCTACACTGTATATTACGTTACCTCATCATCTTATAAAAAGATAAACTTATTGATTTAATTAACCGAACGTTTATTCGAGAGAATACCCAATATTTGGCTTGCAACGAAGAATGTGCTTTTTTCGCTTCTGATGTGTATAATAATCACAATTTATGGTCGTGTCAAAAAGTCTGTGATGCCCTTGTTTATCTTTTGGATAACATTTTCATTAGATTTGGAACTAAACTTTATATACAAACTATTGGTATTCTGATAGGAACTAATTGTGCTCCTCTTGTTGCCGATTTGTTTCGTTTTTGTTATGAGAGAGATTTCATGAAGTCTCTCTCACGTGAAAATCAGGCTGACATTATTGAGGCTTTCAATTCAACTTCAAGATACCTTGACGATTTATTAAATATTGGCAATATTTACTTTGACCAAATGGTGGACCGGATATACCCTACAGAACTCCAAGTAAACAGAGCAAATTCTTCCGATACCGAGGCACCTTTTTTGGATATGAATCTATGTATATCTAATGGTACGGTTTCCACCAAAATGTATGATAAACGGGACGATTTTGATTTTGATATAGTCAATTCCCCTTTTCTGGATGGCGATGTCCCCCGGCGTACCTCATATGGGGTATACATATCTCAACTTATAAGATTCGCCAGAGCTTCTTCAAATTTTAATGACTTTAACTACCGTAATAAAGCCCTTACTGTCAAACTTCTTAGGCAGGGTTATCGTTATTTTAAACTTCGTAAGGCGTTTTCGAAATTTTATCGCAGACACAGTGCCTTGTTAGAAAAATAAAGCGTCAGTCTGAAAACACTTCTGCAATAAGGTATATCGGAACCCGAATTTTACGGTGACTTAGTGTACAGATTTAGAAAAATTGTAGGTAAATCTAACTTTTCGGAGCAATTCAGAAAACTTATTAACCGTTATAAAAGAATTGGCTATAACCTGGATATTATGCAGCAGACTGCATGCCTAGTTGTCAACCCAATCATTGTTGATGGCTATGCTTCACTCTTTAATTGCACGACAGCGGTTCGGGCCTCAGACGGCCTCTTCGTAAAACTTTAATCAGTGGGTAGGGGCTTGACGATATGTCTTTGGCTTGGCCCGCCGTGGTTCAACTATTGGTTTTCATTTACTCTGGCATACAGTAGAATTAGCCTTGAGTACTCGTCTTTGTTTATTATAGTGATTAATTTGATGTTTATGTTTTCGCTTTGATGCATTGACTGAGTTGGGAGCCTTTATGCAAACCGAATTTTTATGTATTTATGTATTAAGAGTAGTATCGCGACCCAGGGTGAAGTTAGCTAGCTGTAAAAGTGCTTTAACCCCCCCCCCCCCACCCCCCGGTGGTTTGCTCTACCGACCGTTCTAAGGCCGTGGTCCCGGTGTTAGTCTTACTCTTTGTTGCTTTGTGGTTTATTGTACGAGGCGATTTGTTGTATGTCTTTCCGTGTGTCATTTTGTTCTTGTGTTTTTCAGTCCTTTTAGTATTGCGATTACCTCGCTTGGGGAAGAGACAGCTAATCTTAGTGCTTTTCGTACGTTTGTTCGGTTTGTGCTTGTTTAGATTTGTCGGTTTCCTCTTCCTCTTGGGGTCTGGGAATGGCTGCGGTTTGTGATTGTTGCACTCCCTTGACTTTTCTCTTACCTTTTTTGCATAATTATTACGTGTGAAATTGTGCCAGAGTAAATTTGCGTTTCGAACACTGATATCTTTTTTACAAAGAAAAGGGTAATAGAAAAGTCCAGAGAGTGCCACAATCACAAACTGCAGCCTTTCCAAGACATTAAGAGGAAGAGGAAACAGACAAAACCAAACAAGCGCAAATCGAACAAACGTACGAAAAAACACCAAGACTAGGGCTGTGTTCTTTTAGCTACAAAACCGCATAGCCAATGCCTCGCCTGCGCCTCCTTTACGCCGAACCATTTGTTTGCCGGCTTTCGCCGATCACATGACCGCCCAAACTTCGTGTTCGAGTGAAAAGAGTGCCGTCGGCGAATAGAGATAAATGGCGATCCCATGGTCATAACATAAAAATCAAAATGTCGTCTGCTGCAATTTTGCTCAGCGCAGAAATCGCACAGCAGTGCTCATTTAAACTAAAACAGCTTAGGTGAAACTAAATTTGACAAATTTTTAGAAACCACTGATCTGGAGCTACAAAATCTGATCAGGTTTTCATGTACTCTGGCATACAGTAGAATTAGCCATTTATTATAATGATTAATTTGATTTTTATGTTTTCGTTTTGATGCATTGACTGAGTTTGGAGCCTTTATGCGAACCGTTTTTATATGTATTTCTGTATTAAGAGTTGTATCCGGACACAGGGTGAAGTTGGCTAGCTGTAAAAGTGCTTTAACCCCCACCCCCTAGTAGTTTACTAACCGTTCTAAGGCTGTGGTCCTGGTGTTATTCTTACTCTTTGTGGCTTTATTCTATGAGGCGATTTGTTTTATGTCTTATCTTGTGTTATTTTGTTCTTGTGTTTTACAGTCCTTTTAGCATTGCGATTACCTCGCTTGGGGAAGAAAGAGCTAACCTTTGTGTTTTTCGTATGTTTGTTCGATTGGTGCTTGTTTGGTTTTGTCGGTTTCCTCTTCCTCTTGGTGTCTGGGAAAGGCTGCGGTTTGTGATTGTGGTATTCCCTGGACTTTTCCATTACCCGTTTTTGATTGCTGTCGAGGCTTTCGAGGCCGAAGCTAGAGAATAGTGGACATTATTGTTAGCAATTATGTTTTATGTTGTAAATATATATGTGTTAGAGTTTTCTGTGTAGCTGATACTGTATGGCATCACTCAGCCTGGAGCGTCACCCTCGTTCCGTCCTAACCGCTTTGAAAAGCGTATCAGTACTGAATTTACATATTTATTAATATTATTATCGTAAGTGGATTTGATACACTTGGTAGTTCTTTTTTTGCGCATATTTTACAATGTCAGAGACAACCTTTGTGACTCTCTGTCAGATTTCCTTCACACCGAACTCCTTCTAAAAAGAGGTCCACTCTGATAGGAAAGATGACCTTAATCTTTGGATTTATACAAGAATCTTTTTCAAAAAGGAAGTAAAGCAGTTTTGACAGATGTGTCCTTTGAAAGAAACTTCATTCCCTCAATAATACCATTCGACATGTAATCGTCCTGTCCACAGGTCGTGATAAGGCGCATTTATCAAACATTATCGTAAGGAAGATGAGCTGGAAGAGCCACAATGTACACAAAATAGCCTATAAATGGCCCGATTCAAGCAGAACAGTGCATTTAAAGCATGCACAAAATGTGCGGATTCAAATCATACTGAGCATGCGCAAAGTATAACCAGAGCCTCTGTTCTCCATGCATACATTTAAAGTATCCAATGAATCTGTTAGCGGACAGCGTAGGCCCTGCTCAGACTGCGCGACCCAAATATTACCAAGAAGATCAGGAAAAAAAAACAAAAACAAAAACAAAACCAAAAAAAAAAAAAAAACACGACGGACTGCACATACATTACAAACCAACGAAAACATGGTTTCAGTGAAGATACCCAGGAACTGCCAAAATCACGCAGGACACCCTAACCGAGGCACCAAAAACGGATGCAATCAAGACAAACAATGAAGAACCATATGAAATCCCGACACACAAACAAAGATGAACTGCAACAGAGACCCTGGTTTGGAACGGGCAGTTGAAAAACTACAAGGTGGCTTAAGTCAATATACTCACGCGAAGCCTCACCATTGGTTCTGGTGCAGCTTCAAACTTACATTTGGCCTGCAAAGGGTCCTGTACCTCATATATAAAACACCACAGTGAATAACATATAATGACACATTATCTCTCCAGCAAAAGAAACAAAATGAAATACAACAGGATATTGCGATTGATCTACACTGTAAAACAATGTATATTAGATCTACGATATGTTGAAAATTTGTTTGTTTGACCTTATGTTCAGGAAAACAAATAACTTTCAATCCTTAAATATCCGTCAAACTAAATACGTGACATATCTCTAGCTACAAGTGTGAACATATGTTTATTAGACTATAATTGTTTTAAAACCGATATGGAAAAAAAAAAAAAAAAAAAAAAAAAGCGACGTGGGTGTTCTGAACGCAATTACATCAGCAAGATAATACCTGGGCCGCGTAAAGCTAAAAACATGCCCTTAGAACATGCAAATATTTTATTTCACATTCAGATCATCCTGCGTATGCGCAAATTATCATCCGGGCCTTTGCTCCCCAGTCAAACACTCTATAGTATCCAGTGATTCTGGTAACGTACAGCGCAGACCCTGATCAGACTGCATGATCTGCGACTTCGTTGTCCATATATGCTCGAAAACACGTTTTCGCATGGCGCGCACTATTTTATTAGGTGCATAAAAAATGAGAAGTTCCATGTCATGATAAAATCTATCTACTTTTCAGGTCACACAAGCCCAAACAAGATTCGAATAACTGGTCAGGAAATATACAATTTATGTTTATCAATGAAAACGTTCCACTGCATTGTCTATGCACAAATGGGCCTGCAATATTTAAACTGGGCATGTAAGAAGTTTTCTGTGGAAATAAGTAGATCCCATATATTAGAATAAAAGTGTTATTTTGACGGTGATCGATCGAAACGAGACAATTTCTGATCAATCTAAAGGATACAACTACTTTGAGCTAGTCAAAACCTTGACAAATAAATTACTCTATTTTTCCTAAACTATGCAACATAGTTTACAATTTGCATTCAAATGTACTGTATTCTACTATATACTATCATCATAACAATATTCTGTTTACGAGCAGGTATGTAGATGTAGTCAGATACTTTTGACTCAATATTTGTACAAGCACGTGATGTATAGCATATAGTGTACATAAAATAAAGCAACATACGAGTTTCGGTTGCAGTGTCTCTGGAATATTAGTTTGTGTGTACTCTTAGAATGAAACACACGAATACAGCCAATAATGAAAACAAGGAATTGCGACAAAGTGGCCAAATTCTCCCACCGCGCGACATTTTGACAAGGAAAGATAACTCAAGAATCAATATTGGCAAGAGTTGCCACGTTTTGATTGCGGTGCATCGTCTCATCATGAAACTAGCCTGAAGTGTTAAAGGGTTGTATACCGAGAACAAGAGCGACGGAATCATGGAAAATAAACGGATGCACTGTACCTACGACACCGATCAGTACTACTTCTACTACTACTACTACTACTTATAATAATAATGATAATAATAGTGACTATAATAACAATAATACGAATAAACGAGTTTGCTAGCGGTTCCAATTCAGTGTTAGGTTCTTGATATTCAAAACGAAAAGTAAACTATATTTTGGAAAGGTCTGTTACTATTTAACTGGTAATAGCCATTTTGATAGTAGCCATTTTACATTAAACTGGCCAGTCGACTGGTAATAGCAATTCAGCGATAAAATGTCTATTACCAGTCGACTGGCAATAGTGATTTAACACTAAAATCGTTTTTTACCAGGTAATAACTAATTAAACGAAAAAAAATTCATTACCAGTCAGGTAAATAGTTTACTTGTCATTCGTAATTCGAGACTTTTAATTTTGATACTGCATTAAGATCACCTCTTGTAGAGAAGACGTAGCTGGTCAGTTTACCGTTGGATTTGTACTTTATTGTCCTGTATTCATTCTTCCTCTCGATGCATGCGGCTGGCTTTATTCTATGACTGTGGCTCTTCCTGAGCAGCTCACGCCATCTCCCTTCTTTTATGATACTGAATGATTGTTCATATTTATATCCCCGGCATACGAAATATATAGGGGTATACAGTTTTCGTCGTTTCCGTAACAATGTTTGTCTGTGTGTCTGCGTGTCCGTCTATCTGTCTATGTGTAAACTTGTTCCCGTCAAGGAGGTTTTTGAGGAACTAATCTACCTAGGTTTTTATAATTTGGTACAAACATTGAGAATGACGTCTTATCGTGAGTAGTACAGGGCCGGACTATGGGTAGAGTTCATTTTTACTTTCTCTTCTGTTTCTTTCTCTTTTTTCTTTCTTTGTTTTTTCATCACAGATTTCTCAGCTTTTTTGAGAGCCAGAGTCTTTAAATTTTGTACACAGGGTTAAAGTACTTTGCGTAAAAAAAGACCATGATGCTAAAATGTTGCCTTCTTGTTTCTTTTTTTTCCATTTTCCATCTCTCACTCTAATTTTATGTATAGGAAATATTGTGTCAAAGAATACTCAGGAATTACTGCACCTAGAATTTTGAAATTTTGTGCAAACATTAAGTATGACTTCTTGTAATGTATAAGAGAGAACCACCATCCTCAAATTTATCATTCCCTTCATTATTTTTTTTTTTACATTTTGTTTTCTTTCTCTCCAGTAAAATGTTTCGTTACCGATTTTTCAGCTTCTATAAGAACCAGAGTCTTCAAATGTGGTATACACCTACACAGGGTTGAAGTATATTGTGTAAAACAAGCCACGATATTTAAAATAATTTTGTCTTCTTTTGTTTTCATTTTGTCTATCTCTCACTCCAAAGAAATATATAGGGCAATTTGTGTCAAAGATTTGTCAGAAACTACTGCACATGGGATTACAAAATTTTGTACACAAACATTGAGTATGACTTTTTGTATTGTGTAAGAGAGAATCAGCTACCTCATGTTTATCGTTGCTATTATTTGTCCAGTTTTTCTTTCTAACCAATGAACGTTTTCATTCTACAGAGGCTTGAAGTATAGTGTGTCAAAGAAAACCATGATACTGAAATTTAGTTTGCCTTCACTATTACCATTTTTTACATCATTCACACCAATGTAATTCATAGAAAAATTTATGCCAATCAGTTCTCAAGGACTACTGCATCTTAGATTTTTAAAATTGGAGCAAACATTAGGTACAGTAAGTTGTATTATGTAAAAGAGAATCAGCATCCTCATGCTTATCATTCCTTTCACTTGTCCATTATTTTCTTTCTCTAAAAAGAAAAACACTTTTTTTTCAGATTTCTCCGGTCCTGTGAGACCTAGAGTCTTAAAGTTTTATATACACCTACAGAGGGTTGTGTAAAAGGAACACACACCTACTGTGATTTAGTTTTCCTTCTTTTTTTTCCATTTTTGCCTTATCCATCTGTCACTCAAACGTAATCTATAGGGCAATTTGTGTCAAAGATTTCTCCGATACTATAAGACATAGGATTTGAAAGTTTGAACAAATATTGGATTCAACCTGTTGTTTTGTGCAAGAGAGAATCAGCGTCCTCACGTTCTGTCCATTTTTCTTTCTCATAAAAGACACAGATGTCTCACCTGCTATTAGAGCCAGAATCTTCAAATTTTGTATAAGCCTTGACAATGGTGAAGTGTGTCGTGTAATAGAAACAAAGAACTGAGATTTATTTCTTTGTCGTCTCTCCCATGATATATTAAGGTTTTTTTTTGCATCTATAAAATTGTTTCAACATACCGTTAACAGCTATGACTGGGGGTATGTGGGTTTTGTTCACTATCTGCTATATTTCATACTGTGGATTTGTTCAGAATCATGACCTAAATCAAATCAACGCATGCCGTGCACTGATATAATTACTGGGGAAAATCTTTCAGGAGAAAACAAATTCAATGTCTTAAGTTTATTTATTTATTTTATTTAGACATGTCACACAGTAAAACAAATAATCGAAACGTAAGCAAGATGTCACAACAACTCAAACGGAATAACTCGAGTTACCTTAGCAAGTCCATTCAAATAGCACCCCGGGAAAACCCTCTTTTAATATATGGACATAGATTTACAGGGGTAAACTCCAGTTTTCTTATTTATGATTCAATCATAAAGACGGTTCTAAAGAGTCTAAAAAATATTTTTGGAGCATAAATTAGAAAAAAAAATAATAAATAAATAAAAAAAATAAATAAATAAAATAAAAATAAAAAAAAAATCGAATTTCGCTTAGCTATGGAAATGCCATTTATTTTGGGGACATTTAGATATGTATGTCGTGATTATACCAGACAATGTTTCCAGAACACGTATTCGTAATATAAGCTAGGGTCCCTTTTTACAGAACATAAAAGATACGCAGTAGTTTTTCTGACTGGCAAAAATGATTCAATATAGAAATATGCTGTTAACAGTCGACTCGTAAAAGCGCCTTTACTTACCAGTCGACTGAAAAAAGCCATTTTAACGTATAATTGCTGTTACTATTCCACATAACCACTACACCACGTAATATGCGTAGTCATGTCGTGGTTAAGACTCCTGACTCTGAAGGGCAAGGCGCTGCGTAAAAGCCGGTGTGGGTTCGAACCTCACTCTGCCCAGTGGTATTTCTTATTCCTCCCTTTATACTTTTTTTTCTGAAGTACTTGCATCAGTAATGATCCTGGGCCGGAATTCTTCCTTAAAGTTTGTGAAAATCTCAAATTGTAATAATATTTCCAAGCTTCAGTATCTCATAAATCCAGAGCATTCCAGAGACTAATGATACTAATTGGTATACTAACGAATTCATATCGAATTCAGATCCTTTTTATTGTTTTTAATAGACTGTTTTTTCTGTTTCTGCCTTTTGGTTGTTGGAGGTGATGGTACCGGTGGTTTGTGTGTCTGGGCTGAAGCTTAAACAGGTTATGAATAATACTATTTATCCTAAATCATGATGCTGTTACAACAATACGTAATTGTTTCGTCCATTCGTCACTGGATCATTGCATAAATAGCAGTTGTTTTTTTTTTTTTTTTTTTTTTTTTGTTGTTGTTGTTGTTTTTCAAAACAAAATACATGTTTTCTTTTTCTTATTGAATTTAAGCATATGATGTGTCGTCCTGGCCATGCGTATTTAATTGTAACCTTTCTTTCTGCACATCTTTAGCGACTGATCGTTTACTCTACTGGATGTTATTCAGATTCGTGTCAGCTATAAGCCTGCGTGCTTTCCTTATACCACGAGACAAGATTGCACTATAAATGACCCTTCTACTTTATTTAAGAAATTAGTTTTACCTGTAATCCGGAAATGTAATGTACCTAAGTAGATATTACAGCTATAGCTGGGTGATTTTCTTAATTTAAGTATAAAACAGACAGTTTTTTAAATCAACCTTGAACCCAGATGCTTAATTAAAAAGGGTTTTTTGGCTAATGTGAAACCATCATCGACCTCTGATATGCCATAACCTGAGTAGCCAGATACATGTCCGTCTACAATTGCCAGATTGAGACTGGCAGAGTGAGAATACAGTGACAGATAGCAAAACATTACAGCAAATTAAAACCGAAGTACTCTTTTTCATATTTCGTATGAAAGAACAAATAGTTTGAACGAATCATTGTTGGATTAATCAACAGGGATCTACATCTCAAACATTAATTTATTTTGATACAACATGTTGCATTCATCACACACTCAGACAGTTGTGGGCCTTAATTTCTTTCTATAGAATTAAACACTTTTCCGAATTAAAGGGTTCAAACGTTGACGTTAGTTCTACTAAAACTATGTGTAATTATTCTTGTATAATAATAGTTTCAAACACAGACTCAATCGAAACGAATCTGCTTTTTTTTTTTTTTTTTTTTTTTTTTTTTTTTTTAATTTTGTTCTACATTACCAAATGATCTCTACTTTAGAATGTTATGTACTCGCAATATCTGTAGTTTATTGCTTGTTGGGAGAGCATAAAACGTCGCCCTATACTTCGATATGGAGCCGATATTATTGAAATTTCTCGTCATGTATTATATTAGCCAGTGCACTACAAAACTTACAATAAGACTTGTGCGACCAGTGAAGACTGATCAACCAGCGCATCCGCGAAGTCTGGTCAGAGTCTTCGCTGATCGCATGTGCCTTTCTACAGTCATCAGTCTCCCCCAAGAGAGATAAACGAGACTCCTTGCAAAACTTGGTGAATTTACAGCCTGATCTGAGTGTTTGATGGTCACACATGTGTTATTGTACGCTTTGTCGAGCGCTTGCTCATATGCGAAAATAAAGCTCCACTGAAAGCTCCAAGGCGGGCGAGAGGGATATTGCAAACAGACCTTTTCTTGAAAAAACGGTAATGCTCCAACTTGAATACACATACGAGTACAATGAGAATGAAGACTAGGCCGTAAGGCCAGGAATTAGTGTTGAATGTCCCTGGCCTTGGTGGATGAGTCGGCTTAAACGGATTGTCGCCTGTTATATACGCTTACAAGAAGTTCCTACAGTAAATAGATTCTATAAGGAATGACGCATGGTAGCAATGCACACGCACACAACAATGAAAGCAGCTGAAGTATTAAACTTGCTTTCTTGGTTGCATTATAACCGCATGTTCATATGTTTCGATGGTTCAAAGAGCGTTAAAGAGCGTTAAAGGCCGCCCTACCGACCACTCGAAAAGACCGTACTTTTTTTTTTTTTAAATAATGCGACAAAAACTGGCAAATCTATGACATAACTCTATGCGGTGGATCACTCGGCTCGTGCGTCGATGAAGAGCGCAGCCAGCTGCGTGAATTAATGTGAATTGCAGGGCACATTGAACATCGATATCTTGAACGCATATTGCGGCCTCGGGTCACTCCCTTGTCCACGCCTGTCCGAGTGTCGGCTAAACAGTACTCGCCACCGGGAGACCTTGGTGATGTCTCCCCCGGCGCATTGGCGTCCGTCGAACCCCTCAGGGGTCCGTCCGCCTCGAGATTACAGTCCAGGCACGTACATGCTCTGTGCGCGATTCCTACGGAGTCGAGTGGCGAATCTACCGTCTCTCTCCCTCCGTCCTCCTACATGGCAGGAGGCACTGAGGACCGCGCCGTTCCGCCAACAAAATCATTTCCGGCCTCGGATCAAACGAGATTACCCGCTGAATTTAAGCATATTAATAAGCGGAGGAAAAGAAACTAACAAGGATTCCCTTAGTGACGATTTTTTTTTCTTTTTTTTTTTTTGCGATTTTGGCGGCGGGCGGCCTTTTTTCATAATAATATATATATATGCAGAGGGAGAGAATGCGGACTTAGTTTATTTTTGAGAAAAGTTCGGAGATGGTCTATTTTTGGTTCTCACCAGTACCCACAGTCTATGTTTTGAACAGAAATATAAAAAAATATCAGAATTTTTTATCTGAAAATTTTCTTTTCGTAGTGATAAATTTTCAGTATATTTGAATAGGCATGTTTTCGCAATGGAAGTACAAAATGAGATTTGATATGCTTTTGTCAGCACACGGCACTAAGATTGGTTGATTGGATGATAGATAGATTCTAAAAGGAATGACCCATTAAAGGCAATGAACACGCACAGAATAGTGTAAACAGCCAAAGTGTCAGGCGGTGGTCCCGGTGTTAGTCTTACTCTTTGTTGCTTTGTGGTTTATTCTACGAGGCGATTTGTTGTATGTCTTTCCGTGTGTCATTTTGTTCTTGTGTTTTCAGTCCTTTTAGTATTGCGATTACCTTGCTTGGGGAAGAGAGAGCTAATCTTAATGCTTTTCGTACGTTTGTTCGGTTTGTGCTTGTTTAGATTTGTCGGTTTCCTCTTCCTCTTGGGGTCTGGGAAGGGCTGACTTGTGATTGTGGCACTCCCTGGACTTTTCTCTTACCTTTTTTTTCTAGTCCAGAGTACCCACCCACGGCAACTTATACCTTGATAGGAACTCGTATATAGTCTTTGACGAATCCCGGAATGGGTTCAATTGCCACAAAGGATGACAACATACATTTCACTACATTGAAGTACGCGGAAACGTTTAACGACCATTACACGGCACTAACTACAGTCGTAGAGAAGATCAGTAGACGGTAATGGGATAGCCTTGAAAACTACGAAGAACACAAGAATGAAAACAAACCAAATGTCAAAAAAGGTAAGAGAAAAGTCCAGGGAGTGCCACAATCACAAACCTTATGGGCTTTACAATTCAGTTGGCCAATAAGACCTTATTGGTGATTATTGCATAAAAAGCAGTGTCGCACGTTATTAACAGCCGTGCATTAACCGACGAAAAGCCGTGTATTAACAAGGCAATTCACGTGCTGTTAATGCACGGCTCGCGCTGTTAATGCACGGCTACGCAACTTTCAATATGCTCGTACCGGGGCCACAGAATTACTGCCGTCACGAGATGTGTACTGCCCTGCCCCAGAACGAGCATAGTCCGTGGAAATAGCGTTCGCGCGGCATCGGTGAAAAGGCGAAACAAAATAGTACAAGAAATAACGCGAAATGTAGCAAATATTTTCAGTTTTTATGCAATAATAGCGATCTAACATGGTTTTTCAATGCATTGTTAATGCATGAAAAACCATGTTTGATCCCTATATTAAAAAAGAATGCCTTCCCCGCCCCCCTACCCCCCCACCCCACCCCCCAACCCTGAGAGCAATGAACACATACACAAGAATGATAATAGCCGAAGTTTCAAGCAGGATAAATAAAAAAAATGCACAGTAATCAGGAAACTGCACGTTATTTGAGCTGTAACATGCAAACACGAACCTTCTGACATGTGTACCCAGCAAAGACTCAACTCAGCCTATGCACCTGCGCAGTCTGACCAGAGTCTATGTTGTCTGCATGAAGACAACTTTCATCCTTGCCTATCCGAATACGCCGGCTGATCTGAATCTTATCTGGACACACATATTGTTTTCTGACGTCGCGGCTCATTTGCATGTACCACTATGTGTTAATATTTAGCTATACTTTCTCGCCGTTAATTCTTTACATCTGAAATTAAATGTTGAAGAAATTTTTATTGTAAGTCTGTTACAAAATTGTACATAAATTAGCCCATCACAAGTTTAACGGAGCACGGAGCACAATTGACGCCATACAGAGTAAGTTTGGTCCAAAGTGTCTCATTAAACGTCCATGATCAATATGCCTAGTGATTAAAATACCGAATAGACTGTGCAGTTGCCAGTCCGGGTCCACCTTTAAACGTAGAAGTCTCAGTTACTGTCATGCATCTGTCTTTCCGGAATGTTATCTTTTCAGTAGTTCAAAATACACTCAAATGCAATGAAAAGTATACAGTTTCGAGTTTTTTGTTCGGCTCGTGTTGTACTTTTTTCGTTCAAATGTTTTCATGATCATTTTGTCAAACGTCTGTCTTTGAAAATCACAAAGGTAATTCTTTCGCAGTCATAAATTATGGAGCTATGAGCCCTTAATTAAAAACAGCATTTCCAGCCATAACTCGCTTTGTATAAATCACATGTCATTTTACTTTTCATAAATGTATTGTACAAATGTCTGTGAGTAAAATCGCAACGTTATTTAATTCCAAATTCCCATCAAATGACGAAATTTGAATTTCTTCCTGTCTCAAAATTATCTCCCTTTGAATAAAAAATATAGGGAATTTAAATAGTCTATATCTGAAGTGGCATCGGTCGTTTTTACTTGATTTTTTCGGAAAAAAAGGTTGCTTTGCTTAGCGTCCTTGTACCACATACAGATGAAATATTCTAAAACCGTTTATTTAACAGAACAATGTCAATTAATGACCAATAAAAGCTCAGTGCATTCCATCAGAAGAGGATCGAAAATGTCAAAAACATTATGTCATTGGTAAAGAAATTTGACAGTGTACTCTGTTTTACATTCAAAGTTGAAACATGTCCTTACAACAGTTTTATCTTCTATCGACTGAATGCAATACAAATGCATAAATGTAGGTTTCTTTGTCCAAAATGCACTATTAAAGGGAAGCTACTCATACGCGAATGTTGGTTTAGACCCCTTATTTGTTTCCGTAAATATCATTTCCTTGCTCTTTGATAGAATTTCCAGAAAACGTTGCAAATTATGCGTAAATGAATGTTCTTAACTGATATTAACGATTAATGTACATATGTAAACATCCGGTGACAAATTAAAAAAAAAGTTGCCTGTATACTTACTTTTGCCTCTCAGTATGTTATACAGTATCTAGTTACGCTTCCACCTCTTTCAGGCGATTTTATTGAATGTACTCAACACACAATTATTTTATGTAAGACCGAAAGACATCCCTAAATCACCACCATTTGCCCCTGACATGGCGCTAAGATTAACCCTCAGTGGCTCGACCTACCCATGTCTAGAACAAATTTCCATGCTGTTCAAGCCACTGAAGGTCGACTGTTGTTAATTTCAGCTTAACAAGCCTCAACTATGATAGCAAATATTTTTACAAACCCTTGTATGAACTCAGTTTGAACATTTGAACCTAGGGTGAAGATATGGTATCAGTAAAATCATCCCCGCCCCACTGTTGAAGTGTTTACAGTAAATCGTCCCCCGCTCCACTGTTGTAGTGTTTACAGTAAATCATCCCCCGCCCCACTGTTGTAGTGTTAAATCATCCCCCGCCCCACTGTTGTAGTGTTTACAGTAAATCATCCCTCGTCCCCTGTTGTAGTGTTTACAGTAAATCACCCCCGCCTCACTGTTGTAGTGTTTACAGTAAATCATCCCCGCCTCACTGTTGTAGTGTTTACAGTAAATCATTCCCCACCCCACTGTTGAAGTGTTTACAGTGAAGCATTCCCCGCCCCACTGTTGTAGTGTTTACTACTGAACGTTGTAAGGCGATACTTTCTGGTGATATATGTTCTCTTCGTTTGTGGTCTTGTGCTTACTCAATGGATTTGTGGGAATGAGGGGCTGAGGGGCCTGGTTACTTTTCTTACTTAATATTTGCTTACTGCTTATGTACCGCCTGTCTGTGTTGTATTTCGTTTCCTTCATTGTTAGGCTATGGTCTGTGAATGTGGGTATTCCTGGGTATCTCCTGAATTTTTTTGTCGTTACAAAGGATCAGGCAATATACAGTCGACTCTCGTTATCTCGACTTCGCTTATCTCGACCTCCTTATTGACTATAAAACATCCCAGAATAAGATAAGGGATTATAATAAACGTCCAAAAAGATTGCCTTTGGACAAAAAAAAAAAAAAAAAAAAAAAAAAAAACACACTACAGATTAGAAAATAGGAATCTCGGTACAGTGAAGTACGGGAAGACGTTAACATTGTGGTGGCTTTTCATGGACATCTTCTTTTCTACTGTAGTTTTGGGTCGGCATCGAGAGTGTGGTCCTACATATCATGACGCGATTAAACAAGGCATCAAATCTGTAAATATATACTAAAAATATATAAAGTGAATATCCAGATGCACCAAAAGAATGAGAGAAAAGGAACAAATAATGACAAACAAACGCATGTATGAAACCACCAACGCATAAACAAACCCAGCTAGCATTCTATATAAATATATAGCGGTCCGTTATCGAGTAGCTGACGGGCCGATAACTACCCGCTATAGATTTGTGAAGAATGCTAGGTGGAAAGAAGAACCGCAATCCATTTAAAATTAGATAAAGTTTACCAGTAAGCATGCAGTCGGTTGCATATAACCTACATTATATACTGAAAGGAAAAAAAAAAAACGCTGGGTAGAGATTTTTCCTTCTTATTTTAACCATTTTTTACGGTGTTTACAATAGCCATACACTTTTACAGATTGTCCTGTGAATGTGAACCGCGGGTATACGAGTCTTTGGTCGATGTGATATCTACCCAGTGTGTGAAATCATTCAACCGTGCACTACACAGTGCATTGTGCGGACAATACGGAAAGCCAAAATTTCGTGCAAAACAAGCATGTTTAAACCTTCAGCACAAGATTTCCTCACACCATTTGGTACACTTCAACGATACACAACGCTCTTCGTTTACCGATTTTTCTTTTCATTTTTTACGCTACTTTGAACTTTTTTTCAATCATGGTACGATTGACTGATGTTCAGAGGGGTAGGGCAGTTGCGTTGCTGATGCAGGGTCAGAGGCAACAGCAAGTTGCCAATCATTTTGGGGTTAACGTCTCAACAAGTTAACGTCTTGTTAGACGTTTAAGGGAGACAGGGCATTTAGCAGACCGACCGCGGTCTGGGCGTTCACGCGTGACGTCGCGACGTCAAGACAGGACAATCCGTCTGGCACATTTGCGGAATAGTCATCTCACTGCTACCGAAACTGCCCTTGATACAATAGGTACGCATAGTCGACAAATTTCTCCGAAGACTGTTGGAAGTCAATTGCGTGAGATTTGTCTTCGAGCTCGTCGTCCATACGTTGGTCTGCCTCTGGTCCAGGCACGTAGGTTGCGTCGTATGGCGTGGTTGACGGCGCATGCGCCCAGGCTATTTCCGATGAGGCAGTGGAGACGAGTTCTTTTTACGGACGAGTCTAGGTTCACTCTCTATCGCGCAGATGGTCGACGTCGTGTGTACCGACGTCGCGGAGAACGCTTTGCCGACGCCTGTGTTGTCGAACGGGATCGGTTTGGGGTGGCTCCGTTATGGTCTGGGGAGGCATTGCTCACGGAATAAAATCACAGTTGATTATTGCTGCGGGCAATATGACCACAGTAAGGTATAGGGATGAGATCTTGCGTCCTGTTGCAGTCCCGCTTGTGCAACAACGTAATTTGATTCTGCAGCAGGACAATGCCCGACCACGTGTTGCCCGAGTTTGTCAGGATTTCCTGGCAAACAATAACATCGCACCACTAGCATGGCCACCGTACAGTCCAGATTTGACCCCAATAGAGCACATGTGGGATGAGCTGGACAGAAGGGTTAGGAAGCGCCGAAATCCTCCCCCCCCCCCCCAACCCCCCCGCAACTCTCGCACAACTAAGGAATGCGTTGATCGATGAATGGAATAACATCCCGATGCGAACTGTCAATGCTTTGGTTAACTCTGTCCAAAGGAGAATTAGGGCAGCAACGGCAGCAAGAGGGGGCCACACCCGATATTGATTTTCAGTTTGATTTTGATTTCAAGATTTGGGGGATAGCTACCAATGAACTTCAATAACTCGAGACTTGTTGATCACAAACCAATGAAATTTGGAACTTTTGTTCCATACATGTACCGTTTTGTAATCATAGTAAAATATTTCACAAAATTTTTCAAACTTGAATGAAATTAAGGAATAAAATTTACCCTGCGTTTCTTTTTCCTTTCAGTATATCTATCATATTTTATCGATTCCATTACGAAAACATGCCTATTCCAATATACTGAAATTTTTACCACTAAAAAATGAAAATTTTCAGATGGAAGAAAGCTGATATTTTTACATATTTATGCTCAAAATATAGATTGTTGGTAGTCGTTAGAACCGCCTCGACGGGGCGGTTCTAACGAGTACAAAAGTCTATGTTTTTGAGCAGAAATCATGTATACCCCTGTAAACCACAGTTTTACTATATAAAAGTGGGCTTTAAGGGGGTCAAAATTATAGGCATGCGCTCGTGATGGTGATTTGTCTGAATTGTTCACTAAAAGCAAGACTTAAAGGTTTTGTTTGTTTGTGTTGAGGTTTTACGGCCCAGTCGACCCAATGGGGTCATGTCGAGCGCGGTCAGTTTACCTAACCATACGTTTACTGGGCAGGCTTAGTCCAATAAGCGGTTAACCAGTATTGTGCACATTCTTTCGCCAGAAACTGACAACTGCCTTTCTTGAATCAGCGGAAGGGAGAGAATGACCGTAGAAAATATTTCATGATCAGTCTCCATGAAAAAATGTTGCTGACCTCGGCGGGGGTTGAACCCGCGACCTCCTGGTCTCCAGTCGGACGGCGCATCCAACTGAGCCACCGAGGCCGGCTAGACTTTAAGGTTTTCCTGTGTTTGCAAATCAACTAAACAGTACATGTATGTGCGTTTTTCGTCACTGAGGCCTAAATAAAACGAAGCCTTTGAAGTCGTGTTTCATATGGCGAAAAATAAAAAAAATGGATTTATTTTTATGTCTTAAATGTCTTAGATTTTAGAATAGAATGAAAGACGCTTATTAACAATTTTAAAATGTGCTTTAATTCCATTTACTTATAGCGTTAGACACAACACATTCTCGTTTGCACAAGCGTTTACAGAACTCCTGTAAAACTCCAGCACTTTCGCATCGGATACGACTACTGTATTTAACTCCTTTAGAGGTATTTCATAAACTTCTTAAGTCGGTTTTGCTTCGAATTACAAGTGATAAAATGACCCGTAGCAGGATAGCAATATTTCGAGTCCTTACTATCATGTCTCAGATGTATAAACATCTCACTATGAAGAATAGAAACTATGCTATGAAAATGATATATTATAATCTGAATTGGTAACAAATAGAAGGTGATATAGGACAAAACAAAGATTTTTCTCACACATGTTCTGTACAAAAATTCTTACTTTTTATTGCAATTAAAAAACAAAAACAAAACGTCTGATGTTATCAATTGGGCCGCGCCATATAAAAAACGTGTCTTCGGGCATATGCAGACATATACGCGCAGTTTAATCAGGACCTTCGCTGTCCGCAACAAAAACTACTGGATACTGTGGAATGTTTCAGTTGAGATCAAATGCCTGAATGAGGCTTTGCGCGTGGCAGGATAATGTTAATATGCACATTTTGTGCATGCTCGAAGGCACGTTTTGCTTGACGCGGCCCAACTATGAGTCATTATATGAAAATTTACGATGATGTATTATTCCGTGGTATCCTGTAGTGTAATTACACCTTTATCCAGTGCCTTGGGACGATGGGTTTCCTAAGCGTGCCCCTTCTTTGGTATTTCCATATTTTTGTCTTTGTAACATAGAATTAGCATATTTATGAAACTTAATCACACATTGTGCCCTATGCATAACATTGTTCATGAGAGCCTGTAGTGGCATGTAAACTTTCCTACCACACTACTTGTTTTTCAAAAGCAGGACTTTGAGATATAAATACAAGCACATATTGATTCATCGTATTTGTTTGTAAGTGTACTCACAGACATGCCTGTACAAAATATGTATAATACGTCCAGATCCCATTACGAAAACACGCCTTTTTAATTATATTGAAAATTTTGCCATCAGAAAATGAAAATATTCAGAAAAAAATATTCTGATATTTTCCATATTTCTGCTCAAAACAGAGATTGTGGGTATTCGTTAGAACCGCCTTGACGAAGCGGTTCTAACGAGTACTCACAATCTATGTTTTGAGGAGAAATAACAAAAATAATGTTTACCCCTGTAAACCCTAGTTTTACTGCATAAAAGTGGGGTTTAATGGGGTCAAAATTATATAGGCATGTTTTCGTGATCCAAATGCGTCGTCTGATCAATATATGCCCTGCTTGCATGGCAATTTTCTACAAAAGCATCATGCAATGTCAGTATAATATCCTTTCAACACGTAATGGTCCCTTCCGACATTTACGATGGAAAAGACTATAGAAAAGATACTTGTATTACTGCTTTTAGTATAAGGTAATAAGGTACCATTTATATGTCAGTGTAGCTACTACATCGCCAGACGTTTTATTACATTATTACATTTACGTTCGGGAACTCTGTCTGTAAGAGAAACATATATCATACAAGATGAAAGTTTCATACATATTTTATGAGTCGCTAATGAACATATAAGGGCAACGGCATTTGTAAACGCTACGCATGTACTAGTAGAGAATTACCAATATACATTTGACATCTACGATGGTCTGCTGTACTTACAGCAGGTGGAGAAAAAGGCTCGTGGGGATGGGGGGTAACTTCCTATATATGGCATAGTACGGATGTGCGTGCCGAATGGCCCCCTTTTTTAGCGCTGCCAGATATATGATTGGCCCCCTTTTTTCAACAAAAAGTATATGAATGACCCTATTTTTCTGGATCCTACGTGAAAGACCCCGCTTTTCTAACATCCTGGTATATATTTTTTTCCTGCACATATTTTTTCTCAGAGATTTTTCGAGGCTGCTTGTTCGCTTGGTATTCAATGAATTTGTTGCGATATTTGACTAACTACCAACAATAAATGGGTACAAAAGATCAAAGAGCAGTATACGAATAGGTCAACATTTCGGATGATCAAGTATATGAATGGGTCCGTTTTTTCAAAGGCTAGGTATATGAATGGGGTAGGTTTTGAAATACTGGCTCGCACACCCGTACCACAATTACCCCCAAGTTACCTCGCCCCCACCCCCAACCCCCGAGGGAAAGGGGCTGGTTTGCTTGTTTTTTTTTTTCTGTTGCATAGTCGTTTGTCTTTTTCTCTTGTTCTCCTCTATTTCTGTATTCTAAGCCTGGATAATCAGAGGTGAAAAGATAATCGATTATCAGTCCTGCCACTGTGATCGATAATCGATTAATAATCACTGAAGATTTGTTCATAATTTTACCTGTCTGTCTGAGCATGACGCTTAACATATGCTCTACTTTACTATATGTATTTGGTCAGACAGGCCTGAGCAAACAGTGTAAACCCAGATGAGACGCCGCAAAACGCGGCGTCTCATCAGGGTCAACACTGTTTGCCACTCATCCAGCTATTATTAGACACAGCATTGGGTAGTAAATTGTACTTGTTCAATTTTTAGATGCAGTATGCTAAGGATTTGAGGTGTCTGAATACTAAGTGCAGATACGGTAAAGTAACAGACACAGAAATCAAGTGATCGATTCTTAGCAAATCTGTAACGATAATCATTTTGTGAACTTTATACATCAATTAATCGATTAATTGTGCCTTACTGTTTTCTCTCCTCTACTCGTACTTCTGTCGATTGGCTCCCTTTCTCTGGGAGACGACGTAAAACGACCCACAGAGGTTAGCATATCATTTAAACAAACAATCTACGATATATGCAATAAAGTTGAATATAATCGGTCTGTGTGTTCGCACGATGTATTTTATGTATATGGTCATCACTCATACATTTTGTTGGCAAATTATTGATATGTGCGCAACGTCATAAAACGTACCTTCGGACGTATGCGTCAAGCAAAGATTCATATCCGCCTGCGTATTCGCACATTCGGATCAGAAGCTTCACTTCACTTTGTGTAGCCAATGGTGCAGTTTTCTTTTCATTCGGGCAACGAAAACTCTGATCAGACTGTGTCAATGCGCAGGCTGATTCGAGTCTTCGTTCGGAGCATACATCAGGTACAAAGGTTATAAAACTTTTTTTCATGCTCAACTCAGCCGAGCATCAAATTTTCTCTGCTAATAAATATGAAAATGCCAACAATAGTTGGCATTTTCATATTTATTAGCAGAGAAATGTTCATGCTCAACTATGTTTAGCAAGAACGAATTTGCAATTGTTACTAATTTGAGATTTATTAGCAAGACAAATTTCATGCTCAGCTGAGTTGAGCACGAAAAAAAGTTTTATATCCTCGGGGCCAGAAGGTACTTTTACTGCCGTTGCGGTTCATATTAAGCGCACTACAATGCTACGCATGCTGACCTGCTTCTGTTCTGGTAGTCATTGTCACCCAGTCGAGTTTTATTTATCTTGTTGGTAGAGTGGATATTAAAAACATCCCCACATGTGCATAGAAAATTACAAACGCTTTTCTCTGTCTCTCGTTTTTTAATTGTTCCTGTGAAAATTGTTTATTACGAAACTCTGCGTGTTCCTGACATATTTCAAAGGAAAAGGAAACGGTTTATACTTTACAGATAAATGAAAGGCTTGCCACAATAAACACGTTTGTTCGTAGTCAAATTCTTTTACCAAACACACGCTAAGTATTTAAACAGACTTAGCGAACCATGACGATTCAGATTTAAAAAACAAAAAAAAAAAAAATATATATATATATATATCAGAGTATTTACACTGTTTATCATTCTTTCACAACATTTTAAACACCGCATTAGGTGGTCAAATGGACTTTTCCAAAATGTAGATTAAATATGGTATTATCCACGATGTCCTAACATTAAGTGTAGTAATTATATATACTGAGCCAACGTATGGCGGATGAAATATGAATGGTATTATTTACCTTCCCCTAATTTATACAAGCTGTAGGTCATATTAAATGACGCTATAGTAAATATAGTATAGAATATATCGAGGAATAGCCACAATTACAGAACATTAAATCTGTATTGTGCTTGCGGCGAATAAAACCAACAGTTCGCTGACCTAGATGACGATTAAAAGGGAATGAATACTTTTTTAGTGGAGACAAGTCTATTGAAATTGTTTTGACCGCTTTCAAAAAATAGTCACTTTTCGGAAACGTCTTGGTGCACAGGAAGGCAAACTGGAAGTTACAAGAAATGTCTGCTTTGCAAATAAAGGCGGAAAAAGCTAGTGTAGTCAGGCCCCTTAAGAATGCATTCTGTTAGTATATAATATGCTTGCATCTGACAGACTGTATGATATCCATGGGCAACGGCAGACCAGCACAGCCAGGATAAGACCAAAATCGTTGTTTGAGAGCCGTTAATTTTGTTGTCGACATCTGAATTAAAAAAACAAATTAAAGAATATTTTAACCATTTCTGTGCAGTTGTCTATTGTAATATTAATCTATAATCTCCCGATCTGATGAATGATTCGTTCCAGAGACAAAATACAAAAGATACACTGACTGGGAACTCCGTATACGGAACCATTGTAAGTTCGTCGGATATTTAATAAGGGACATGGTTCATACTTCCTGCCTGAGAATTATTTCAATTCGAGGCGTAAGACAAAACACCATCCTGTCGAAAACCGAACAACAATTTAACTTTATAATACTGCAAAGCTTTTATTGACAGTTTTCATATTAAGTTACTTGTCGTAATGTTACAGATCACTGATTAAAACGGTATTACTTACAGCGCATGACTTCATTAAAAAGCATATAATGTCACAAAACCAAAAACCAAAAAAAGAAAAAAAAAATGTTTTCAAGGCCAAAGTTTTCACGTGACTAGTTTTATAAACTCAAGAAAATTATCAGGAATTTTAGAAAAAAAAAAAAAAAAAAAAAAAAAAAAAAAAGAACAGCAACAGAAACGAAATGGGATATAACATAGCTGTTATACAACAGATTGCATGCTTTTTCTATCTCAGTCATTACTAATAGCTATGCTTTCCTCTTTCACTAACGACGGTGGGTTGTGTCTCAAACTCTACGACTGTGTTGACCCAAACCTTTAATTGAAGGCTTATTTTCTGTTCCTCATCTCTCCTTCTTTCGGAGCCTCGGGAGAGTTGTGCTTCGTGATTGTAGCATTCCCATGGTATCTTCACTTATATTTAAATAAAAAGAAAAAAGGTAAGAGGAAAGTCCAGGGAGTGCCACAATCACAAACCGCAGTTTTTCCCAGACACCAAGAGGAAGAGGAAACCGACAGAACCAAACAAGCACAAATCGAACAAACGTACGAAAAGCACTTAGATTAGCTCTCTCTTTTCCCCACGCGAGGTAATCGCAATGCTAAAAGGACTGAAAAACACAAGAACAAAATAACACAAGGTAATACATAAAACAAATCGCCTCGTAAAATAAACCACAAAGCAACAAAGAGTAAGAGTAACACCGGGACAACCGTCTTAGAACGGTCAGTAGAATAAACCAATGGGGGAGGCGGCCCCCCTGGGAGGGGGGTGCGGGGGTGAGTTTAAGCACTTTTACAGTCATATATAGTTGTAAAGGAAGTAATACCATTTGATAAGAAGCAGAATTTGTACCGGCTATAATAGGCAGTAAGTAGCGATGCAAACAAAAAGTTTGTATGAGCCTCCTTTCTTGTTTCATCACAGTAATGTCATTTGATATGCATGTATATTTTTTGTTGTTTCGTTAGATAAGTTAAGGATTTGTTTCTATTAATTTATAATATTTGAAGCGAGTGTGAAGACTTGTCACCAGGAAAATTGATTAACCTCACCCTCCCTGCCCCCCCCCCCCCCTCCTCCACCCCGCCCAACACACATATGGTCGATTGTACTAGTGGCCGTTCTAAGGCGGTAGTTCTGGTGTTGTTTGTGCTTTGTGTGGCCTTATGGCTGCTAATTTCGGATCGTGTTTTTCTCATGTTTTGACCTGTATGTGGATGTTATTGTTTTGTTTGATGGATCCTATCTGGCAATGTAATCATCTGTGCGTGGAAAAGGGAGCCAGTTTCCTTGCTTTACTTTGGTTTGTGGCATGTTTACTGTCAAAATAAATTTGATCGTTCTTTTCTTATCCTTTGTAAGCTGTATTCCCAGTCAGCATTCTACGTAAATCTATATCGGGCCGTCATCGGCCCGTCAGGGTAGCTGACGGGCCGATGACGGCCCGATGTAGATTTACGTAGAATGCTAGCTGGGTTTGCGGCACTTCCTAGAGTATACTTTTATGTAGTGCATTTAGAAATCGCTAGCCGAATATTTTTTAGGAGGAATTGGAAGGGGCTTGATATTTCTGTTGGAGCACAAACCGACATATGCCGCATGTCTAAGGTAAGCTAAAGTGACAGCTGATTGAAACTAGAATTTGTTTTTTCTACAGAAGCAAAGATGTCTCCCCCCTTTTTTGGTGTCATATTGTATTGTACATTCAGCAAACATTTATATTGGCTAATGAGATTCCAAGGAGAAAACTCAAAAAGTATAAAAGCAAGAGTTATGGTTCTTGCGCTCTGCACGTTGCCTAATATTGATTGATACTTATATAAAGTTTCGTGAAGATAGCTTGAACAGTTTCCAAGTTATAGAGCTGACACGATTTAATGATACAGTCCTAGAGAAATAACCCAAAAAGTAAAAATGCAAAAGTTATGATTCTTGCGCTGTGCACTTTGTCTAATGTTGATTGATATTTATATGAAGATTCGTGAAGATAGCTTGAATGGTTTTAAAGTTATAGAACGGACACGATTTGGAGACAAGTCCATAGAAATAACTCAAAAAGTATAAATGCAAGAGTTATGGTTCTTGTGCTGTGTACGTTGTCTAATGTTGATGTATATTTATATGTAGTTTCGTGAATATAGCTTGAACGGTTTTACAGTTATAGAGCGGACACAATTTTGTGACAATTCAAGGGAAATAACTCTAAAAGTATAAATACAAGAGTTATGGTTCTTGCACTCTGCATGTCATCTTATGTTGATTGATATTAATATGAAGTTTTGTGAAGATAGCTTGAATGGTTTTCATTTATAAAGTGGACACGTTTTTATGACAGACAAAGTTCCAAGGGAAATAATTCAAAACGTAAAATTGCAAGAGTTATGGTTTTTGCGCTCTGCACGTCGTCTAATGTTAATTGATATTTACATGAAGTTTCTTAAAGATATCTTGAACAGGTGTTAAATTACAGAGCGGACACGATTTTGTGATGGACAAAGTTCAAGGTAAAACTCAAAAAGTATAAATGCAAGAGTTATGGTTCTTTCGCATTGCACGTTGCCTAATGTTGATTGATACTTATATGAAGTTTCGTGAAGACAGCTTGAATAGTTTTCAAGTTATAGAGTCCAAAAGAAATAACTCAAAAAGTTTAAAAAGTTTAATGCAAGTGTTATAGTTATAGTTATCTAATGTTGATATATATATATATATATATATATATATATATATATATATATATATATATATATATATATATATATATATATATATATATATATGTGTGTGTATATATATATATATATATATATATATATATATATATATATATATATATATGTATATTGTAACGGCACTGGCTATTGCTGTTATTTTTCATCAATGCTCCAAATTTACGTTCGCGTGTATCGCGGGCCTTTTTTCCTTGACAGTTTTCTCGGTCCGAAATTAACGAGGGTCGAGAACCATGTGCCACTTCGCCTCCTATTTTTGCATGTAAATAACTGCGGCAACACCCTTTCTCTGCATAAACATGAACATCGTTCTATTAGTGAACTGTGCATACCGTGTTTACATCGGTTATTCTATTTTTGTAACATATTCTTCGATTATTCCAGTTCAAAAGCTCGTTTTCATCTGTCATTTGCCGATCATGCGGAATGTACGGATTTTATCGTTTTGAGTCCGTAGGTCTAGTTCTGGACCATAATGACCGAACATTCCGTATGAGCGGCAACTAGTCAGTCTCGTGTGAAGAAGCGTGACCGCGTCCATGGAGACAGACGTCACCAGGCGCGTGTTTTGACTGGTATAAATAAACGATTCAGATGTAGTCTGCGGTTGTTTATCAACAACCGGCTTGAGGTTAAGACCTTAAAAAGATTGATATTGTTGCTTGCACGCCTAGATTGTAGTTCGGAAAGTTTGTAGGTGAAATGCCACCTAGAAGATCAACATTTGGACCCTCTCAGGTCTCATAATAAAAATATTTTATCTATTGGCCTACACCTTTTTCTCTCTCTCTCCGCTCAATTTGCTCGCATTTTTGGTGGAAACCTAAAATTCCTGAACTCCCAATCTTTTTATATATTTTCACTCTTCTTGGCGAAGGCACATGTTCTCCTGATAATATTTTGAAGATATGTTGATAATTTAAACTAGTAGAACCCCTTTTTATTATAATTGTTACTCATATCGTAGCTTCCACCTACGTAGGTGGAGACTGCTACGGCGTCTGTATAGTCAAAGTACACACTTGTATTACTTTCTAGGTATTAGTTCTTGCCCCTTTTAATTCAGACATACCGTGGAAAACAATATAGACGTGTTTATTTTATTTTTGTTTTTCGCTGCTTAATATTTCTAATGTGCGCCTATATAGGTGGAAGGCTGTGAATCTTAAATGAATGTTTGTAGCGAACGTCTCTGTAAGTGCAACGGAAATTGTAAACTCTCGTTGTATAAGTGCACGTTAGCTAGGTCCACAGATATTGAATGTAGATTGTACTACTTTACAGCCTAGTATACCACTTTATAGGTGTAGCATTTGAGGTTTAGACACCACCTAACGTTGTCCTTATTTACTTTGTTCTGACGAAGGACCTGTTCCACCTATATAGGCGAACACCTATGTAGGTGAAACGTCTTTCACTCGTGATTTTGGTGAAATTATTTATACCCCATTTTCTTAAAGTTATAAAACAATTATAAACCAGTTATGTGTGTCGGCTGACGTATCTGCTAGGTGTGAGATTGCATATAGAATAGAATAGAATATATTTGCTTGGTTTGAATACAGACACGACTGACAGCCTGGTTTGAATGTAGATACGACCGACAGCTGACACACATGCAGTAACTGATTGATGTGTAATTAAAAAGCCTCCGTTGTCTTCTCAATTATAGGTGTTTTGTGGTTACATAACTACTGCGGGGAAGTTTATTTTATCTAGGATAGGTTGAGCTATCTGACTACAACTACAGATTTGATATTCTATTGAAGGCAACGGTAAAACAGTGATGTCTTGGGGTCAGAACATTTAACAGCATTTAAATGATTGTATTTTAGATTTATTACGTTCCATAGTATCATATACAGACGCCGCTGCAAATTTAGATATATGTAGTTCTTCTATTAGGGATACTCTGAAATTTTGAAATACCCCTAATTTAACAACTACACACCCCTGTGTAAATGTGCTTCCTTTGTTATTTATTTACTTAGTTAAGACCCTTAGTTTGGGTTCTACTCAATATTGTTAAGGGAGAAACTAAATAAATTAAGAAATTGTAAATATGGCTGGCTGTCTTTTCACCTCCCCAAAGCATTGAGCACGGCCCAGGTCGGATCCACATATATTCATTGTAATAGCACCATCACCTCCTGATCTTACCAAGGTAATCAGTTATAAGCTCGACCAGGTGGTGGTCTGCCATTACAATTTGGTGTCAGAAGTGTTGGATACATGTAAATGACTAAAACAACTGAAATAATCAACACCAGTTAAGCATAATTTTATTTTCAAGATAGTAATATAATCAGGTTGTCAAAAGAACACACTGGCTGTAGACAGCTTGCTGGATAGTTGTTGGTTCGTTCTGGTAGTTTGAGCCTGTGGTTCTCGTAGCTGATTTCCTGAAAATAAAGTGAGTTTTGATCATAATATATGACTAAAATCCTGGTGTTCGGTCTTTGCTATTGTGGAAGTGAAAAGAATAAAATAAATAAGATAAATAAATAATCAGTAAATTAGCTAAATTTCAACATGGCAAGTGAGGATAATGCCAATGCTGAAGTGAACATGAATACTGCATCCACTTCTAAACACAACATGGATACAGAAACCTACAATGATGGCAACTCAATTGCGAGTTCTGCCAATTCGTTACAAATGTCTCTGCTTGAAAACAAATTAGAATCAGAAATTACAAAAATGGCCAAGATGATGCAAGATACTATTTCTTGTCTTACTGAGCACATGAACCAGAAATTTACTGAACTAGATACTAAATTCAATAATCTTGTTGCTGACATAATTCCAAATAATCAAAACTCGAATGTAAATTCTTCCATTGCCCAAACCACTCAAATTACCTCTGAGGACCGTATCAGCACACCAAATGTCGCATGTAGCGCTCATTCAAAGAAAGACAACTGCCACTTTAAAATGAAACCTCAGAACTTCAGCGGAGCCACTGATTTTGATGAATTCCTTTCCCAGTTTGAGATTACCTGTGAAATAAATGGTTCGCAATACAGAGAGAAATCCCTGTATCTAGCGAATTGTTTGACAGGAGATGCATGTTCTCTGTTGAGTGAACTTGACCCTGAAGGAAGGCGTGATTAGGACACTTTGGTTGAAAAGCTTGCTAACCGGTTTGGATCAGAGCACAGGTCTGAGATATACAGAACACAGCTAAAATCAAGGTCTAGAAATAGAGGAGAGTCAATCCCCGAATTGGCTCAAGCTGTCAAGAAGCTTGTTCGTCAGGCATACCCTGGGGTGAATAAAGATGTAATTGAAACTTTGTCCACTGATAATTTTATTGATGCTTTGAATGATTCAGAGATTCGTTTGCGTGTTCGGGAACTTGGTCCCAAGACTCTTGCCGAGGCAGAACGAACGGCGCTGCGTCTAGAGTCACATAAAATTGCAGATAAACAACGTTCACGGTTAGTTGGACAAATTGAAACCAATTCTAGTCAAAGCAGTAGCGAAAATAAGGGAGATGTAAATAAGCTATTCAAGAGTCTACAAAAATCATTAGATTCACTTTTAGACCATGTAAAGGACCTTAAGAGGCAAACTGATGTAAACAGGAGCCACAGTCAGTATGCTAATGGTAGACAACAAAACAACACAAATTTCGATTCAACTGGTAGAAATGGTAGGCCATATAAAAATAATCCCCCTCCTACAAACTGCTCCAAACAAAATTCTTTCAGTCAGCACAGAAGTAACAACTACCAACGCAATAGGCATTATGGCACATTCCAAAATCAACCTGCCCATGGTCTACATTCTGGTGCAAATCCGTTTGTTCCTAGAAGTAGGCAAAACCAAGTGGACAGACCTGTTAATAATGACAGCAGGAATGGATCCACACGCTTTGAAAATAATCAGGAAAACTGGAATCAGTCGGTTTGGGGGGCCACAACCCGACAGCACTAGACAGGCCCGCTGGCATACCGATCAGAAGCATGGAGGATGGTTATTTTGTTGCTGGTTATGTTCACGGTAAATCTATTGCTTTTCTTGTTGATACTGGCTCATGCTGTACGATACTTAGTAAGAATGTGTTTGACAGGTGGCCGCAAGAAACACGTCCATGTTTGAGCCCTGTAAACCTGCATTTAATAACAGCCACAGGTGAAATGTCACCTTTTCTGGGTAAAGCTGAAATAGAAATTACACTAGGTAGTCAAAAAGTACTGCATGATGTATTATTTGCAGATGTCAAAAATGATGGAATCCTTGGCATGGATTTTCTGACAAAACATCATTGTGACATGTTTCTGAGCAAAAATCACCTCATCCTAAATGGCGAAAATATTGCATGTTTTCACAATAGTGTTGATGCTATATCCACCTGCTGCAGGATTGCTATTCTTGAGAGTGTTGAAGTGCCACCTAAAAGTGAAATAATCGTTCGAGGCCGACCGATGGATATGATTGATAAAAACAGCACAGGTGTCGTGGAGGCTACAGATCGTTTTGTTGACCGCAGTGGATTATTGATTGCAAAAGCTTTAGTCTGCCCTGAATTTGGTACTGTTCCACTGCGCATCATGAATTTGAACAGTGAGTCTTTCATGCTACATAAAAACACTGTAGCAGCTATGTATGAGCAGCTATGTATGAGCCAGTAGAAAAACAAAAAAAAAATTAAAGGAAGTCAACTCTCTTAGCACTGACACGCCCTCGACCAAGGATACACTATCTCACATTGATGAGCTCCTCCATCAAAGTTCATCGAGCCTAACTGAGCCTCAGAAACAAAGTTTGAGATCTTTGTTGTATCAATACAAAGATCAGTTCTCTAGATCTTCTCATGACCTTGGTTGTACAAATTTGGTTGAGCATACTATTAAAACTACACCCAACTGTAAGCCTGTTAAATTAAGACCTTATAGAATACCCCTTGCTAAGAGGGAGTTTGCCGAGAGTGAAATAGAAGCAATGGCGAAAAAGGGTCTGATTGAGCCTTCTTATTCTGCGTGGAGTGCGCCAGCCGTATTGGCACCCAAACGTGACGGCACTCTACGATTTTGTGTAGATTATAGACGGCTTAATGAACTTACCATACCAGATAGCCATCCTCTGCCACGGATCGATGATGCCCTGGATGCTTTAGGAGGGTCAAGTTGGTTTTCTACCTTAGATTTGAAGAGTGGTTTCCATCAAGTCAGTATCGCTGAGGAAGACCGGCCAAAAACTGCATTCTCCATTCCAGGCAGTGGCTTGTGGCAATGGCGAGTTTTGCCTTTCGGTCTGATCAATTCTCCTAGTGTTTTTGAACGCCTTATGGAGAGAGTGTTTGCTGGACTGACCTTCCTCATCCTGCTCATATACCTTGATGATATAATTGTTTATTCAAAAACTTTTGAAGAGCATTTGGAAAATTTAGGAATTGTTTTCGAAAGACTCAAGGAAGCTAACCTAAAACTTAACCCCAAAAAGTGCAATCTGCTCTGTAGAAAGGTAGCTTTCCTTGGACATGAGGTGTCTGAATCTGGTATTTCTACCGATCCGTCCAAAGTACAGGCAGTAAAAGAATGGCCGCAGCCAAACACTGCAACCGAAGTTCGACAGTTTGTTGGTTTAGCTTCTTACTACCGAAAATTTATACCTAGCTTTGCAACCATATGTAAACCATTGCATAAGTTAACAGAGAAGGATGCTAAGTTTGTTTGGACTAACCACTGTCAGAGTGCTTTTGACACTATAAAGCAGTTACTGACCAGTGCCCCTGTCCTCAGTTATCCGTTACTTGAGGGTCAACCTTTTCTACTTGACTGTGACGCGTCAAATGTTGGTGTGGGCGCAGTCTTGTCACAGTTACAGAATGATGAAGAAAAAGTTATTAGTTATTTTAGTAAATGCTTGTCCAGATCTGAGAGGCAGTACTGTACAACAAGAAAGGAACTGTTAGCTGTAGTGCTGGCGGTAAAACATTTTCACCATTATTTATTTGGACAAAAATTTACAGTTAGGACCGACCATGGTTGTCTGCAATGGCTGATGAGATTCAAGAATTGTGAAGGCCAAATTGCACGTTGGATTGAGACCTTGTCCATATATACGTTTACTGTCGTGCACCGTGCAGGTAGGGTGCATAATAATGCTGACTCACTGTCACGTAGACCCTGTCACAATGATCACTGTAAGTTTTGTGATCGGTATGAGAAGAGATACCCTTCCGAGACATTAGCTGAAACAAATAAATATGCAAACGAAACAGGTGCTGTGAAAACAATAGACTTTGGGAGTGAGAATAAACTCACTCTGCCTATTCTTGGGAGTAATAAACAAGTTACCCAACCTTGTATTGAGAGTGACAAGTTCACTCTACTTTGTACTGGGGGTGAACATAAGTTCACCCTGCCCTCAATAGGGGGTGAACATGGATTCACTGAGAGTGACCATGGAATCACCCTGTCCCACGTCGGTAACTTTCAGGATCACAAACCATGTGATTCCTATTATTGCCAGGAGAAAACTCCTGCGCATATTGGGCCCATTAGTACTGACGACAGTGGTAGCATAGCGCTAACTACCACTTCTTTGGGACATGGAGTAGCTGAGGTGCTCTCTAAAGAGATGCCACCTGGAACGACCCAGATCGGGGTTCCACACTTCAGACATACAACGCCTAATTCTGTATGTGATGGAGTGGACGCAGAAGCTCACAAAATTGTAAATGGTCGTCACGTACATTGTTGTTGTTGTAGAAGTATTTGCGAGATGTCAGCAAAGAATACAGGCGATTGGTGGGATCATCTTGAAGATGGGACATTGTTTGGGTGTTTGTTTGAGGCTGGGGAAAATCCAGAAGAGATGTATGTTGCTCATGCAGGCATGGCAACGACAGGAGAGGCTCGTGGTGACAAACCCGGGTGTCCTTGCGAGTATGGATCTTCAGTGGTAAGCACAAACACTACCAACTCTGACAGTCTTCAATGTGATCAAGGATACAGCACCTGCAATAGAAAAATATGTTTTAATACAAGTCAAATATTGAGTGGATCCAGTGAATCTACTTCTTCTGGTGCAGAGGCAGAGGTATGCTTAGATTTAACACAAGAAAATATTCGTTTGAGACAGGAATCAGATTCTGTTCTTAAACGTTTACTTCAATGGAAAAGAGATGGTGATAAACCTGCCTGGACTATGGTGGCACCTTACGGCAGAGAACTTAAAGCCTACTGGCATGTATGGGATATTATAGAACTTAAAGATGATATTCTGTTTATGAAACGTTTTCGGGATGTTGGTAATGATGCTGAATATCTTTTTCTTGTGCCTGAAGCTTTGAGGAAAGAAGTGTTTCGACAATTACACGAGTGTGTAACTGCTGGTCATTTAGGCAGGAGAAAAACGTATGATAAAATCAAGAAAAGATTTTATTGGTGTAACATGCAAAAAGATTTTTCATACTGGTGTAGGATCTGTTCTGCGTGTGGATCTAGAAAGATGCCATATAGACATGCAAAAGCACCTATGCGACAGTACAACGTCGGTTACCCAATGGAACGCATTGGAGTAGATATATGTGGACCTTACCCAATTTCGAAGAAGGGTAACAAATATTTGATGGTTGTGTCATGCTATTTCACAAAATGGGTGGACGCAATCCCTTTGAAAACTCAGGAGGCTAGATATGTAGCTTCTAAACTGGTGAATAAATTCATACCCATATTCGGAGTTCCCCTGCAATTACACACAGACTTGGGAAGAAACTTTGAGTCAAAGGTATTCCAAGAGGTTTGCCAGCTTCTAGGCATTGATAAGACCAGAACTTCTATCCGAAGGCCTCAATCAGATGGAATGGTTGAAAGGGCTAATCGTTCCATTCAAAATATGATTGCTTCATACATATCTGATAAACAGAACGACTGGGATGAACATATACCTCTACTTATGATGGCTTACAGGTCTTCTGTTCATGAAACTACAGGGATCTCACCAGCCATGATGATGTTTGGAAGGGAATTGACACTCCCTATAGATATGACATTAGGAAAACCCATAAGAGAAGATAGACTCTGTGCAACTGAACACGCTTATCAGCTTGAGCAAAAACTAATGGATGTTCATGATATTGCACGAAAACACCTAAACATTTCGAGCGAAAGCATGAAAAGGAGATATGATATAAAAGTACACAAGATACCATATAAATTGGGAGATGCTGTTTGGTACTATAATCCTAAACGTAAAGTTGGATTCAATCCAAAACTACAAAGGCCCTGGAAAGGACCTATGGTCGTGGTTGGGGTTCTGAATGATGTTCTTTTCAGAATTCAGTCTGGTCCAAAAGCAAAATCCGTGATTGTTCATCATGATAAGTTGAAACCATATTTAGGTGAGGACAAGCCAGAGTGGTTTGCCACTACATAAACATGTACTGATGCTTGAAATGAAAAGTTTTGAACCTCTCATTTTCACGTGTTATATCGGTTTATAATCTTTTATAATTAAACATTAGGTTATCAGTTTGAAATTGGAGAAGCCTGTGCCAGCCCGCTTTCTATCTTTCTCCTCTTTTATAAAAGAACTCCTTCTTCCATGTTTTGGTATGTTTGCTGCATATATGAATGTAGTTTGTCAGTATGCCATGGATTGTTAAATAGGAGTGGGTGTATGCAACAGTTTTGAATATCACTTGTTACTGTATGCTATATAGTTTTTGATGTATAATAGACTGCTGATGAGTAAAACGTCACAAGATTGATGTTGCTTTCATAAAAGTTTGCTGTTCCAAAATGTTAATTGACAATTTGTAGGAGCTAATTACCTTGTCTGCATATATTGGTGCACTATATGGTAGGGCTATAATGGCTTCACCACGTATTTCTCTAGGCTCCTGCAAAGAAAATGAAAGAATACATAACTCCATGGTAAAACATATGGTAGACTGTTATATTTGTTGGTAGATGGCTTGTACCGTAATGGTCTGACATCCTAATAGTCAACTACTGTCTTGGCAGGATGATTGCCTGCAGAATATATCTGTAATTAGTTTGATGCCCGCTGGATAAATGGTAGGAGTATGCTCTGAATCTGTCCGAGTCTAAACTGTTAGTTAGGATAGCCAAAAACGACTGAATAAAAAAAAAAAGGTACCCATTATGACTGAAACAAGGTCTTTGTCTCAAAATTCAAAAGCCTTTTTCTGTATGTTTTTCAGGGATTCCACTATTTATGCTTAGTGTGTACTAACCACTATTTCAAGAGCAAGTGGGAGGTCCAACGTCACCTACAAGATCAGCACACAGGTATCGGGTATCAGTGTGATATGTGTAAGCTTCTTTTTGTACGGAAGAATTCAAAACATGCCTGCAACATCACCGAGGATGACATGGTATATATGCATAGGGAATCGGGAGTGAGAGGAGCAGCAGCAAAGGAAATGATGCGTAAATTTATCTCGGAGGTTCAGGACACAAAATGGAAGTTTGTTGAAAGTACAGAGGAGGCAGAGCGCTATTCCAGAGAATATCAGTCAGCCATGGTTAGGCCCAATGATCGTCCGAGGCAACCAAGGCCAAGGAAAGAAAGAAGAGAGCCCTCTCCATTTCCCCTGGAAGATCCTGATATAACACTTGAGGAACCCCCTTTTAAAATTCCTAGGATTGTAAAAGAGAAGACTCTCGTATGTGACTTACCGCTAGAGGCAGTGCCACTTCATGAACAAGTAATCACATCACCTGAAATAGTAAGCACAAAAACCATTAGTGAAAAAGAAATGAGAATTACGGAAAGACAAAACAGAGTGTTTAAGGAAAATCAAACAATAAATAAAAGTCAAAAGGAAGTAACGGAGAGGAATCTAAGAGAAGTTGAAAAGAAAATGAATGAAAAACAAAAGACTGTGAATGAAAAACAAAAGACTGTGAATGAAAGACAAATGGTGGTGAATGAAAAACAAATGGAGAATGAAAAACAGAATTCTGATAATGAAAAACAGATGATGAATGAAAAACAACTCACAGCACATGAAGGACAAGAGTCAGGCAATAAAAAACAAAAGTTAGTAAATGAAACACAAAAGAAAAATATCTCAGAAGGGCAAACTGAGGATGGCGGAGTTAAGAAACAAAAAGAGAAAGGCAATGAAACCCAAAATAAAGGAATTAATGATAAGAAAAGAAACAAAGGAAAACAAACCAATAAGACAGAAAAGTTACAGGAAGAAAAAGAGAATGAAAGATCAGCACATAAAAGAAGTACGGATAAGAAAGACAAAGTGAAGAATGTAATTAAACAAACTGATACAGAAAATGAACAAAGTCAGAAACAGAAAACAACAGAAAGTAGCGAAACAAAAGAAAAGGTGAATGAAAACAGTAATGTTTTAGATAATATTTTAAAAGAGATGACCAATCCATATCAGGAAGTGATCACACCAATTAGTGGGGAATCATGATAATGAGGAGATAGAAAGGGCGGTTGCCAGCATTGTAGATGCCCCTGAAATAAGAGACACAATTGACAGAGCAGTAGAGTCAGTAAGTGAACATGCGACAGAATATATTGAAGAAATCATATGTGGAGAAATTATGAGTGAAATGGAAGAAGTGGTGGCTCAGGAGGAAGTATGTATTATGGAAGAGATAGAAATGGCAGTAAATGAAGGTGTTATGGAGGAGGCGAGTTCATTTATAAGTGAAAGTGTGATTGCTGTAAGACAAGAGGAGATGGAAGAGGAGAGATTACGAAAGGAAAGAAAACGAAAAAGAACAGCGGAAAAGAAAAGGAAAAGGATTGAAAGTTTATCTATAGACACTGATAATGATAATAATAATAATTCAAGTGTAGATGATGAATCAGAAGTAGAAAGAAGGTTAAGAAAAAGAAAGTAAGAAATTAAAAAGGGCGGAGAAAAGATATGCAGAACAAAAAGACGTCTGTAGAAACGAAGTCCCTCTATGTTTGGAACCACACGTAACAGAACCCGACAGGAGGGCCCAAGAGCTGGAAAAACTTCAAACGTATCTAGAGGAAACGCAGAAGGGCCGTGTGATTCTGAACATAGGTGGACAGCGTTTCGAGACTAGCAAACCTACCTTGGAAAAAGATCCAGAGTCTTTGTTTGCACTCCTTTTTAAGCCGGGGACTCTGATAACTCCAGTGAACAACACATACTTTTTTTGATAGAGACCCGGCCCATTTCAGGCTAATAATAAACTATCTTCGAAATGGATGTCAGCTTCCGACTCCTGCTGTTCTTCCCAACGAGAGACGTTATTTACTGGAACTGAAAAGTGAATGCGAGTTTTACCAGATCAATGGCTTTAAAACCTTGGTTGACAAACGTCTCAAACAGTTGGATGACCTTGATGGATTAGACCAATAGATGATTGTAGTTTATTTTCAGGTAAACCAGGGTTTGGTGTTTACCTGGGAATAAACTAGAGTTTGTGGTCCATGAAGGTGGACTATCTCTCTGTTTGGGATGAGTGCCAACCTATCTGATGGGATGTAGAACAACAGTATCTGGAACAGACTATTCAAGACCTTTAGGTGATGATGTTTACGTGTTCTTTTAACATTCATATTAAGTGATAAAATACTGAACTTTAAAAAAAAAACAACAACAAAAAAAAAAAAAACTCAAATGCAGGGGAGATGGGACCTGTTTACTATATCTCAATGTTAAAGTGCTTGGTGGGCATGTGCATCAGAGATTAAATATGCTTAATTTTTACTGTCTGAGGAACATGTGTACCAATAACTTGAAATGCAAACAGGTCCGGTCCCCCTGGTATTTGAAAACTACTATTTTAAGTTGAGAAATGAAATATAATAAAAGGATAGTTATAATGTGCTAAGTATAATGTGCTAAGAAGATTTATTTCAAATTCTGAGACAGTTGTGGAATGTGGATCTTTCAAATACTGAGTCTACTTACATTATTTCCACCATTTTAGTTAAGATAAATTTTGAGGTTTTGGTTTATACAACAACATCAAATTAATTACTGCACCCTTTGGTGAACGTTTCCAAATACTTCATGGGAGCGGGGCATTTGTTAGCTGGGTATATAGCGGTTACGTTGCTGCAGCACCTTTGCAGTGCCTTTGGTGTTGCAGTACTGTATTTGCTGTTTTTAGTGCTAACCATAGTGACATCTTTGCCCTTTGTGTCTGGATTTATTTGGATAGGGTTTATTTTCGGTTGTTGTACTATGCTGTGCTATTAAGAATAATTATATAAAGATATTTCATAATGCTCTTTGCACTTTGCTCTGCAAAAATAGAGCAACATTTGGCTTAACATACACATACTTACCTGCCTGGGTTTTGAATGGACTCGAAGTGGGCCATCTTTGCATTCTGTTGGACATCCCGGCTGGTAACTTCAATTTTGTGATTGTTACTATGTGATTGTTACTATATCGAACTATAAAGAGAAATAAGATAATTAGGTATGTGTGTTGATGCTATGGTTTTGGGGTACATTTAGTAGTAATGGAAGGAAACTTTTAAACGTTTATTTCCTTGCATATCTATTATATTCCAAATCTTGCAATGTCCAAAATAAAATATGCATCATCACCTGTTTAAACATTTGGCAATTAAACTGTTTAATATTGTTCATCTGTAAGAAAGCTGGTGTGGAGTGTTGAAAGGTTAAAATAAATTAATAGCCAGTTGCCTCCGCACTGATTATTACTGATATTTGAAATGACCAACTTTCCAAGCTCTTTTTACTTACATGACTTCAGCATGGGGTCCATACCTTTATCGGATGGGGGGCTGTTGTAACGGCACTGGCTATTGCTGTTATTTTTCATCAATGCTCCAAATTTACGTTCGCGTGTATCGCGGGCCTTTTTCCTTGAAAGTTTTTTCGGTCCGAAATTACCGAGGGTCGAGAACCATGTGCCACTTCGTCTCCTATTTTTGCATGTAAATAACTGCGGCAACACCCTTTCTCTGCAAAAACATGAACATCGTTCTATTAGTGAACTGTGCATACCGTGTTTACATCGGTTATTCTATTTTTGTAGCATATTCTTCGATTATTCCAGTTCAAAAGCTCGTTCTCTTCATCTGTCATTTGCCGATCATGCGGAATGTACGGATTTTATCGTTTTGAGTCCGTAGGTCTAGTTCTGGACCATAATGACCGAACATTCCGTATGAGCGGCAACTAGTCAGTCTCGTGTGAAGAAGCGAGACCGCGTCCATGGAGACAGACGTCACCAGGCGCGTGTTTTGACTGGTATAAATAAACGATTCAGATGTAGTCTGCGGTTGTTTATCTACAACCGGCTTGAGGTTAAGACCTTAAAAAGATTGATATTGTTGCTTGCACGCCTAGATTGTAGTTCGGAAAGTTTGTGGGTGAAATGCCACCTAGAAGATCAACATTTGGACCCTCTCAGGTCTCATAATAAAAATATTTTATCTATTGGCCTACACCTTTTTCTCTCTCTCTCCGCTCAATATGCTCGCATTTTTGGTGGAAACCTAAAATTCCTGAACTCCCAATCTTTTTATATATTTTCACTCTTCTTGGCGAAGGCACATGTTCTCCTGATAATATTTTGAAGATATGTTGATAATTTAAACTAGTAGAACCCCTTTTTATTATAATTGTTACTCATATCGTAGCTTCCACCTACGTAGGTGGTGACTGCTACGGCGTCTGTATAGTCAAAGTACATTCTTGTATTACTTTCTAGGTATTAGTTCTTGCCCCTTTTAATTCAGACATACCGTGGAAAACAATATAGACGTGTTAATTTTATTTTTGTTTTTCGCTGCTTAATATTTCTAATGTGCGCCTATATAGGTGGAAGGCTGTGAATCTTAAATAAATGTTTGTAGCGAACGTCTCTGTGAGTGCAACGGAAATTGTAAACTCTCGTTGTATAAGTGCACGTTAGCTAGGTCCACAGATATTGAATGTAGATTGTACTACTTTACAGCCTAGTATACCACTTTATAGGTGTAGCATTTGAGTTTAGACACCACCTAACGTTGTCCTTATTTACTTTGTTCTGACGAAGGACCTGTTCCACCTATATAGGCGAACACCTATGTAGGTGAAACGTCTTTCACTCGTGATTTTGGTGAAATTATTTATACCCCATTTTCTTAAAGTTATAAAACAATTATAAACCAGTTATGTGTGTCGGCTGACGTATCTGCTAGGTGTGAGATTGCATATAGAATAGAATAGAATATATTTGCTTGGTTTAAATACAGACACGACTGACAGCCTGGTTTGAATGTAGATACGACCGACAGCTGATACACATGCAGTAACTGATTGATGTGTAATTAAAAAGCCTCCGTTGTCTTCTCAATTATAGGTGATTTGTGGTTACATAACTACTGCGGGGAAGTTTATTTTATCTAGGATAGGTTGAGCTATCTGACTACAACTACAGATTTGATATTCTATTGAAGGCAACGGTAAAACAGTGATGTCTTGGGGTCAGAACATTTAACAGCATTTAAATGATTGTATTTTAGATTTATTACGTTCCATTGTATCATATACAGACGCCGCTGCAAATTTAGATATATGTAGTTCTTCTATTAGGGATACTCTGAAATTTTGAAATACCCCTAATTTAACAGCTACACACCCCTGTGTAAATGTGCTTCCTTTGTTATTTATTTACTTAGTTAAGACCCTTAGTTTGGGTTCTACTCAATATTGTTAAGGGAGAAACTAAATAAATTAAGAAATTGTAAATATGGCTGGCTGTCTTTTCACCTCCCCAAAGCATTGAGCACGGCCCAGGTCGGATCCACATATATTCATTGTAATAGCACCATCACCTCCTGATCTTACCAAGGTAATCAGTTATAAGCTCGACCAGGTGGTGGTCTGCCATTACAATATATATATATATATATATATTGAATTTCGTGAAGATAGCTTGAACGGTTTTCAAGTTTTAGAGCTGACACTATTTTGTGACAGAGTCCAAGGAAAATAACTCAAAAAGTATAAAAACAAGAGTTGTGGTTCTTGCACTCTGCACGTCGTCTAATGTCGATTGAAAATTATATGAAGTTTCTTGAAGATAGCTTGAACGGTTTTTAAGTTTTAGCGCGGATACGAATTTGTGACAGAGTTAAAGAGAAATATATATATATATATATATATATATATATATATATATATATATATATATATATATATATATATATATATATATATATATATATAATTTCGTGAAGATAGCTTGAACGGTTTTCAAGTTTTAGAGCTGACACTATTTTGTGACAGAGTCCAAGGAAAATAACTCAAAAAGTATAAAAACAAGAGTTGTGGTGCTTGCACTCTGCACGTCATCTAATGTCGATTGAAAATTATATGAAGTTCATTGAAGATAGCTTGAACGGTTTTCAAGTTTTAGCGCGGACACGAATTTGTGACAGAGTTAAAGAGAAATAACTCAAAATGTATAAATGCAAGAGATGGTTCGTGTGCTGTGCACGTCGTCTAATGTTATGTATATTTATATGAAGTTTCGTGAACGGTTTTCAAGTTATAGAGCGGACACGAGTGTGACAGGCAGACAAACAGACATACACCCGGGGGAAAACTATATGTCTTCCAACCCTAAAAGGGGAGACATAATGAAAGATAAAAGCGTGAGCTTTTTACTTAGATTTTGTTCTGATGCGATTAAAATACAACGACCATTTTTGTAGAGGGTTACCTGTAAATAGCATTTGTCTACGACTTGGTGTCTAATCCACTGCGTGGAAATGGCTTTACAACATATCATATTGACTACAAGTTATGCAAAACGCGTGAGAAAATGGTCCTGATGCCATAGATGATTTTTCAGATTCAGGAACGCCCTGATCATACCGACTGCAAGACAGTTATGGGATAAATTTTGTATATATTTCACCACTTCCACAAAAGGGACACTTTTTGACTTCCTGTTTGCTGAAGTGTACATCCGGTCCCTTCGGACAATATTCACTCTATAAAAACGAATTTGCATATTCCCTTGGTCCTTATAGAGCTGACCGTTTCTCAGAAGATAATAAAACAGTTTTAACAAAGTTGCGTCTCGTGAAAGTGTATCGATTTCCCTTCACATACCCAATGCATGTAGACATTACAGGCCATGATCAAAAAAGATAAGTCCAGGGAGTGCAACAATCACAAGCCGCAGCCCTTCCCAGACACCAAGAGGGAGAGGAAACAGACAAAACCAAACAAGCGCAAACCGTGTGGTTCATCAAACACTTGGGCAGTATAAATTTGTTTAAGGGTTATTTTTTTAAAGTTGGGCATTATTTTAGTTTTAATTTTGCTCTTTTGTTTGTTTTGTCGTTTGAAGAAAATATACATTTCGTCTCTCCATATGCAGTGATTTTTTTCTTAAACAATTATCACAACCAAGAATTTTGTAACCTATATTTACCACATAAGACGGGCCCAGATAGCTCTTGTCGCTGACATTACGTCGACCCACGTCTGATTAATAATCATGTATCGTATGCCTTTGCGAACTAAAGAGGTTAATATGTTATACAAAACAAGACAGATAGAATATTTTTCGGTAGTATTAATACATCTATTTCCCAATGACAAATACGTTCAGGAAATATTTGATCGCATACTTTCGGATGTAGACAATACATTACACTTTGACAATGCCTGCGCTATTAGTTTGAAATAAATTTTCGCTACGTGCAACTAGCCTAATTAGAGTCTTTCCTCTACAAAATATTCAAAAATGTGAATCTTTTGGAAAAAAGAACAAAATAAAGGATAGAAAAAGCAGACTCGGCTTCGTCGAGTCTGTCGATGAAGTATTACTGAAAGCTGCAACGTCTCTCGCGTAATAGTGTTTGAATCAGTACAGAATATGTACAAGCTGAATAACCCCAAACGACTTAAAAAATGCTCCTAGAATATGTTTCTATGAATCATACATTTTGTCATTTTTTTTATTTGCTTGAAAGATAATATCTTATTTTATGCATAAAAATATTGTCTAGAATCCTAAGCACTACAAAGTCTCTAATGGCAATTGGCTAATTGATAAGGCATGAAATACTAACTTTATAGGGAAAAAAGAACACCTGAGTTGCCGTATATTTCAAAACGTTTATAGCAGCAAGATTACGTTGCCGCTATTGTTCTGGTAGTTGTAAAATAAACCATAAATCTGACGTCTGCTGATTTTGTCCAGAGAGCGCTAGTGGTGAATGATATCTGACACTGAATAGCTCTTTTGAACTTTCATCTTGCCGGCTGGGCACGCCCGAATAGAATCAGACGCACACGTGGCGATATTATACATTTGTTTTTCTTAAACAGCCTATGACTCCGATAATGTCAATTTCTACCCGTGGCTTGTACAAGTTTTACGTTGACAGTATTGTCTTCTTACAATAAGATGAATATTAAAGGCCATAATGGTAATGATGATTTCGACACATTAAGTTTATAATGCGTGTAATTGAATAGATAGGCGCTTGAAAGTAATGGACACTTGACAGAGATAATCGGAACTGCGAAGAAATCCCATATTCATATATTTCTGAGGCGCACCAGCATTTAGTAGCCCTTATGCAATACGTTTATCTTTACATTGAAAACACAACCAGTGTTCACAAAAGTAGTGCAGAGTGTAACTTTCGCAAGGAAGGAGCCACATCAAGATCAATATATTTGCACACACACACACACACACACACACACACACACACACACACACACACAATAAATACAAAAAACAAAACAAACATTTTTCCTGCCGTAAACATAAGTACGTACCGCGCTTGTATTTCGGGGATTCTATGCATAAGTATTTTCTAATCAGGTGCTGGTTCTGGTTTACCTGTCTATATATTCGGCTTATTCGGAATATCGATGAGACTTGATCTGTGTGTTGGAAACAGGCTGGCTAGGACGTCGTCCGCAAGAAAAGACGCTTGCCGTGTGCGACTCTTTTAGCTTACGCTGGACATCGCTGTTTTAACGTGGCTACTGTTGATTGGGTTTGCGCTATTTAATTGTTTTAGAATTCCCTTTGAAATCCACTGTCAGACGTAATCAGCGAATTTCTAAAGGCATTTGCTATACATTTGTCTCATGCTTTCAGACAAATTGTCCTGATATGCAATATAATTACTATTCTAATGTTCTGGCGCTATTAGCTATAAAAGGAAAGGACGGAAGTAGTTTGAATGACCGTGGATAAATCCAACACATAGCGAGCAGCTCGGTCGCGAGAGAAACATTGGGCGAGCTGGAGTGAGAGAGAGAGACAGACAGAGAGACAGAGAGACAGACAGAGAGAGAGAGAGAGAGAGAGAGAGAGAGAGAGAGAGAAAGAGAGAGAGAGAGAGAGAGAGAAAGTCCAATGACAAGTTAAAAAGAGCATGCTCAGATTTTTGGACTCGTTTATTTAGATTTATATGAGCTGCAGTGTGTGCATCTGATCAGTGTCTTCTCTTGGCTCTGTAGATAAACAAAACACCAAGATTTCTCCATGCGAACAGCGAACACTGATAAGATTCGCAGGCTAATATGAGTTATCCAAGGCGCTAATGCCATATGCTAAGTTTTCTCGACACATAATCATTTACGTTAACACACCTATGTAAGGTGTATCTTTCTTAGCAATAGCTCAAGAAAAGGTAAGATAAAAGTCCAGGTAGTGCCACAATCACAAAACAAGTAAGAGAAAAGTCCAGGGAGTGCCACAATCACAAACCGCAGCTCTTTCCAGACCCCAAGAGGAAGAGGAAACCGACAAATCTAAACAAGCACAAACCGAACAAACGTACGAAAAGCACTAAGATTTGCTCTCTCTTCCCAAAGCGAGGTAATCGCAATACTAAAATGACTGAAAAACACAAGAACAAAATGACACACGGAAAGACATACATAAAATCGCCTCGTAGAATAAACCACAAAGCAACAAGGAGTAAGACTAACACCGGGACCACCGCCTTAGAACGGTCGGTAGAGCAAATCACCGGAAGTTTAAAGCACTTTTACAGCTAGCTAACTTCACCCTAGGTACCGATGCTACTCTTAATACATAAATACATAAAAATTCGTTTCGCATAAAGGCTCCTAACTCAGTCAATGCATCAAAGCGAAAACATAAAAATCAAATTAATAACTATAATAAACAAAGACGAGTACTCATGGCTAATTCTACTGTATGCCAGAGTAAATGAAAACCAATAGTTGAACCACGGCGGGCTAAGCCAAAGACATATCGTCAAGCCCCAACCCACTGGTTAAAGTTTTACGAAGAGGCCGTCATTGAGTCTGAGGCCCGAACCGCCGTCGTGCAATTAAAGAGTGAAGCATAGCCATCAACAATGATTGGGTTGACAACTAGGCATGCAGTCTGCCGCATAATATCCAGGCTATAGCCAATTCTTTTATAAAGGTTAATAAGGTTTCTGAATTCTTCCGAAAATTTAGATTTACCTACAATTTTTCTAAATCTGTACACTAAGTCACCGTAAAATTCGGGTTCCGATATACCTTGTTGCAGAAGTGTTTTCAGACTGACGCTATATTTTTCTAACAAGGCACTGTGTCTGCGATAAAATTTCGAAAACGCCTAACGAAGTTAAAAATAACGATAGCCCTGCCTAAGAAGGTTGCCAGTAAGGGCTTTATTACGGTAGTTAAAGTCATTAAGATTTGGCGAATCTTATAAGTTGAGATATGTATACCCCATATGAGGTACGCCGGGGGACATCGCCATCCAGAAAAGGGAAATTGACTATATCAAAATCAAAATCGTCCCGTTTATCATACATTTTGGTGGAAACTGTACCATTAGATATACAAAGATTCAAATCCGAAAAAGGTGCCTCACAAACCGCTGCCCTTCCCAGACACCAAGAGGAAGAGGAAACCGACAAATCTTAACATGCACAGATCGAACAAACGTACGAAAAGCACTAAGATTAGCTCCCTCTTCTTCAAGCGAGGTAATCGCAATGCTAAAAGGACTGAAAAACACAAGAACACAATGACACAAGATAAGACATAAAACAAATCGCCTCGTAGAATAAACCACAAATCAACAGAGAGTAAGACTAACACCGGGTAAGTTAACTTTTTGTAATTTAAAATATTGATACTTGCCTCAATTTCCAGGGAAACATTTTGTAGGCACGCCATAGCAGTGCCTCTCACGGGCGGTTCTAATCATCACGTCAACATGCCTATGTAAGAAGTTGACCCTCATAAAACCCACTTTTATATAGTAAAAATAGGGTTTAGAGGGGTATACATTATTTTTCTTATTTCTGCTCAAAAACATAGATTATGGGTACTCGTTAGAACCATCTTGTCGAGACTGTTCTAACGAGTACCCACAATCTACTTTTTTAGCAGGTATATGAAAAATATCAGAATTTTTATCCGAAATTTTTCCTTGTTTGGTTGTAAAATTTTCAGTATATTTGAATTGGCATATTTTCGTAATTTGAATATTATAACATTTTAGATGAGTAATAAAAAAGAGATTGACCTTTGTACTCCTCTTTTCTAGAGTTATGTAGGCCATGTAATATGAGAAATTGGGAATATTTTGGTTATTCGGCAAATTTAGACAGATTTACGCAAACGCGATATATGTAACAATCATATTAAAACGCTGGGATAAAAACTGCCAAAGCCTGCGAACCCGTATATAATACTGTAACTGTAGACCCGGCATACTCCTTTTTTCACAATAGTTTATAGAGGTACACCGTAATGCATAGCTTTTGGGCGTTAACATCGCCGTAGATCTGTTACATAAAATATACATCAAAATTTTATCCGTTCGCTGCCGTCAAAGCCATTGCTTATGCAGAAACAAATCCGCCATTGAATCCGCCAAAGATTAGATTTTTATTCCCCAAGCGAGGTAATCGCAATGCTAAAAAGGACTGAAAAACACAAGAACAAAATACACAAGGTAAGACTTAAAACAAATCGCCTCGTAGAATAAACCACAAAGCAACAAATAATAAAACTAACACCGAGACCACCGCCTTAGAACGGCCAGAAGAGTAAACCACCGGGGGGTTTAAAGCACTTTTACAGTTAGCCAACTTCACCCTGGGTCCCGATGCTATTCTTAATATAGAAATACATAAAATTTCGGATCGCATAAAGGCTCCCAGCACAAAAAAAAAAAAAAAAAAAAAATTGGTAACCTCAACAATGGGGCAGTCATCAGCAACAGATTCATGGCATTAGAGCTCTTAATGGTACTATGACCTATCTGATGTCCATTTTCCCACGATATGCTCGACCCTTTTTTATTAACTCTTTTTTTCTCTTCTCCTTATCCAAGGCTCCAATTAAGATATGTATCTGTTTATCTCCTGCTCTGTACGCTTATCATTTATATTATTATCAGTGTTGATAAAATCATATGCAGTTGATAACCTTAAACGTAATAATACTATATGAACTTGTAGGCTTGCTCTGTTACTGTATGATATGGGTAATATATATATATTTTAACATATTTACAGACAGCTTACAATCACGGAATTTAGTTTACGGTCTGACTGAATTGGGAGCCTTTATGCGAACCGATTTTTTTTGTATTCAGAGTGACATCGGGACCCAGGTGGTTTGCTGGCGTAAAAGTGCTTTAACCCCCTCACCTCCCCCCCCCCTCCCACACACACACACACACACACACCCGGTGGTTTATTCTACTGACCGTTCTTAGGTGGTGGTCCCAATGTTCGTCTTACTCTTTGTTGCTTTATGTTTTATTCTACGTGGCGATTAGTTTAATGCCTTGCATTGTGTTATTTTGCTCTTGTGTTTTCAGTCCTTTTAGCATTGCGATTACCTCACTTGGGGAAGAGAAAGATAGTCTTGGTGCCTTTCGTACGTTTGTTCAATTTGCGCTTGTTTGGTTTTGTCTGTTTTCTCTTCCTCTTGGTGTCTGGGGTGGGCTGCGGTTTGTTATTGTGGCACTCCCTGGACTTTGCTCTTACCCTTTTTCGGCAACGATTGTTCCATCTACATCTAATGTTTCATTTGGGAAAGGAATTCTATAAGCATTGCTTCCGTTCGAATCCCATAAAGTATTATTGTACGTATTGCATAAAAGTAAAAAGAAAATTGCATAGAGAAATTATGAAATAAATATGTTTAAACTGAAGATTATCCCTGATCTGCTTAGATGCGCATTGTAATCGAACTATACGCATATGTCCTGTAGATTATTTTCAATACCAAGGTTCACTGTATTAAATAAAATGTAGCTTTAAAATTTATTTGTAGAGTAATGTACAGGACGTCATGAAGTAAATACTGTAGAGTACGACGTATGCGTTGATTTTACAGACCTTCGCGACGATTTGTACCTTAACATCATTTATGTTTTCAAATGTCAGAAATTTAATATTAATCCAGTTATACCATTGTATAATATCGTTCTCGAATCAATAATTCATGCAATTAGTATGTGCAGTACGTACGAAACCATGCAACCTGACATTTTGTATGTAGTATATATAGACAAGAATTACACTGCCTTCAAATCAACTGTATCTAATCAAAGGATTGACAAAAATCCTGATGTATTACCAGGCAATTGTTCCTACGTTGCTTTAATGCATCTAAATGATAAATTGTTCTTTGTACAACCGGAATTAAATCCGTTTTGTTTAGTAATGAGATGGAGTTTTATTTCCCACGGGGACAACATGGGTTAATTCTGGCGATTTAATAGTAAAGTCAGTGAATTTGCATATAGAATAATAATTAGAACACACAGTATGAAATGTTAATAACTGTCTGATTCTTTATTACATTTTCGCTTTTGTTACATTTTGTCGCAGGCCATTCGCAGAATGATACCTAAATAAATGAAATCAGTTTGAGCAGATAACGAATGTCCGTTTACAGTGTTTGTCAATTATGGATATTGATATATACAATGCTATACAATCATTATGAACACACGCCTATTCGAATATATTGAAAATTTCACCACCAAAAACTAAACGTTTTCAGATAAAAATTCTTATATTTTTCATATTTCTGCTCCAAAACATAGCGGCGGTTCTAAAGAGTACACACAGTCTATGTTTTTCAGCAGAAGTAAGAAAAAAGTGTATACCCCTGTAAACCCCAGTTTTACTATATAAAAATGGGTTTAAGGAGGTCAAAATTATATATGTATGTTTTCGTGATGGAAAACTCTCTTTCAGACCGTTTCTACCGGAGTCCAACCTTTGCTTAGCGACCGCTAGAAAACATACTTAGACAACCTGTCTTACACAACCAGAGTTTTGAACCTACTTGGTCGGTGTCTTAAGACAGGTTTGGCTAACTTCAAATTGATCAAAGCCTGTGGGGCATATCATGCAGATCCAAGATTAGACAGTTTAAGCTACCTATTCATTAGCCATTAAACAGCTGTAGTTAAGACGAGGCGGCTGCCACCCACGAGCCCTCTACTTTGCTTTGTCTTGTTTTAATATGATATTGCACTGATTGAGGTTGGGCGTCCCTATGTGAGAAGAACAATCAGTGTGTATTATTACCATTTAACTTAGGGTAAATAGTTTGCGCAATTAAAATCTTTTGTCTTATTGTTGAGTTTTAAGGATCCTGTCTAGAATTGTCATCACCTTATTAGGGTACAGATTTTGTATTATGTGTACTCTTTGTCGTGGGATGTTTGCCCTTCTAATTGGATGTTATTGGTAGACTATGTTCGGTGATTTAGGCTCTTTTTGGTCATATTTTATACTATTTTGGGTGTGTAGGAAAGCAAACAGGAAGTAGCAAATATTATCTCTCTCGTAATAAAACGACGGGCATGTACCAAGTGTATCAAAGGCGCTACAACTGAGGTATATTTTCTTATGAAATCCACAATTACAATGCATTGCCTTCCAATGTTGCAAAATTAGAAGCAGGAAAATTGAAGTAAACAGAACCAAAGAAGCAATAAAGGGGCCGTTATTGACGAAATTAAGATGGATAAACCACAAAAGACGTTCATTGGAGTGATGGAGGGCTACAGCTGCTTTCTCCCACAGTGAACTTAAATATAATTATAAACTTTAAGTTAATTGTCATTACAGTTAGGCAGCATCTGACTTTAACACACAAGCGGAACATATAGTAAGTCAAAGGCGATAAAAGTGTCAGTGGTATATACAGATGGCGATTTCTCCAAGTTATGATAATATTAGGTGCTTTCTATTAGATGAAACTTCGATTACAATACTAGGCAATTTATTTGAGTAAGGAATCTGACAAGCATTCAACAAAATCTACAAATCCTTTTTGACTTTTATAATATATGTTTAGGTAACCCATTGTATGCCACACTAATGAATCACAACCTTCGCAAGGCAACGAAAGCCAAAGAGATGAGGAACACATCAGAACAAAATCAAGTAGTACACAAGAAAACATTGCAAAGCATCATGTTACCAATATCATAGTTCACTGCTGCAAAAAGTGTGACTTTGAATAATTTAAAAAAGTGTGTGTGTGTGTGGGGGGGGGGGGGGGGGGGCTGGGTGCGTGGGTGTGGGTGTGTGGGGGGGGGGGGGCGTGGGTGACTATATATAACCCAACTAAGAACCCCATGAAACTGGAAGAAAACCGATGTTCTTCAAATGCATACACATTTTACAAAAACAACCTCAAATAGATACGCCGGGCTCTAGCCCTGCGTAAATGAGCAATAGTAGACATACGAACAAGACAGTTCTACGTTGGAATGGTCGACAGATAATCCACAGGGGTATGTGAATGGGGCTGGTGGGTTAGGGGGTGGATTAGGAAAGAAGGCATAAATTCATAGTATATTGTGTGAAAGTGCGGAAGGGAGCAATATTGATTGTTGATTTCAGCTGTTTTTTTTTTTTTTTTCTTTGTTTTTTTTTTTTTTTTTTTTTTTCGCAAGGTCACCACAATACAGATATGAAAGCCATAAGCCCTCATACTGAAACTAAACAGTACATCGTTGCTGACGATATTTAACAGGGTGGTATGATATAAAAACACCGTTGCTTATAAAATCCCAGTCAGCATTCTACGTAAATCTATATCGGGCCATCATCGGCCCGTCAGGGTAGCTGACGGGCCGATGACGGCCCGATGTAGATTTACGTAGAATGCTAGCTGGGATGGGGCAAGGCAGAACAATTTCGACAAGACTGCATGTTCGCCGAAGCGAAACCCTTTAGATCCTTGATTACCCACAGAAAGCTCTTTTGAGACTTATCTTCTTATTCGCTTGGATTTCATGCAGTCTTGAAAGAAATGCTGTACCCCGGCTCAAATGTATGCTAATAAACTGTTTGCTGCAAAGTGCATTCTGTAACTAACATTTAGAAAGTGCTCGATGCAGTTCATAGTACAAACACACCTATTCAAAACAATTACTAGTTAGTTCATTTTGACTTTGAAAGTCATTGACTTCACTAGACTGGTGCTCAAATAAAACGCACAGGCTGAGAAATAAAGCAATGAGAAAACATTTGCAATTATTCAAGTGAAGATCTTATCATTGAATATCGACATACGAAGGTGAGTCAGTAAGTAACAAGCCTAACTTATTTCCGATTGAGATCCGCCTCTTCTTTTTCGATGTAATTGCCCTCTAGTGTGATGCACTTAGACCAACGGTGTTCAAGTGCCATCAGCCCTGAAACTGAAAAAGTCAGGGTCCTTTACATTGACCCACTCCTCAACTGCCGTCACGACTTCTTCATCAGACCGGAAATGAAGTCCACGGATATCCTTTTTTCAAGTTTGGGAATAGGAAGAAGTCGCTAGGAGCTAAGTCAGGCGAATAGGCAGGATGTGGTATTAATTCATACCCGTTTCGCTCTACAGCATCCATTGCAACTTTGCAAGTGTGGACTCCCGCGTTGTCCTGTTGCAGCAAAACATCTTTAGAGAGTTTACCTATGCGCTTTTCACGGATGGCGGTTCTCAGCTGGTCTAACATGTTTGCATTGTACACTCCAGTTATTGTACTTCTCTTGGGTAAAATGTCCAACATAATAACGCCTTTTGTGTCCAAAATACTGTGGCCATCACCTTGCCAGCGGATGGTTGCTTCTTGAACTTCTTTGGCCTCGGGGACCCAGGCCCTTCCCACTGACGAGACTCTGACCTTTATTCTCTGGCTCATAATAATGAAACCAAGTCTTATCTACAGTCACCAGACGCAAAAGAAAATCATCTTTTGACCTAAAACGCTCCAACAAGGCGCTGAATACTGATCCTCTGGTTGCCATTCGCTCATCGCTAAAGGATTTGGGGACCCAACGTGCTGTTAGCTTGCGCATATCTAAACGATCATGTAAGATTGTTGAAACGCTACCATGTGAAATGCTTAATACCTGTGCTATTTCTTCCACCTGAATTCGCTTATCACGAGTATACCAGATCCCGAACTTTCGTAACATTTCTTCGTCAGTGGCATCCAGTAGGCGTCCAGACCTAGCTTCATCTTCTAAAGACGTTCTACCGCGTTTGAATTCCTCTACCCAGAATTTAACCTGAGCATAAGATGGTGCAGAAGACCCATAAACATCGGCTAACTCGCCGTGTATTTCCTTGCCTGTTTTACCTTTTCAATACAAGTACCGAATTACAGCACGGTACTCAACTTTAGATGAAAAGCATGCCTTTACATCACTAGCCATGTTTGACATTCAATAACTTATTAAAGAATGACTCGATACGCGTGTAATTTTGTACCCATGTATAAATTATATAATGAAACAAAGCATGAAAATCGTGACCGTCTCGGTCTATCGAAAATGGGATAGGCTGGTTATTGATTGACACGCCTTCGTATTTAAAAGCTGAAACATGCTTTTATGCAAACCTCCAGGCAGTTCTTTGTATAATTTTATTATTAGTATATTTTTTGCACATTTGAACCATTGCTGAAGATGTTTTGCTAATAAACCCCCAGGTAAGTTTTACTACTAACCCTTCTAAGGCATAGGTTTTAGTGTTGTTCGTTCTTTGTTGGGTCTTGTAACTAAGAAGCTAATTCGCGATTATTCTTATTGTTGCGTTTGTTTGTGTATAGGTTGTACGGCCCAGTCAGCCCAATGAGGTTATGTCGCGCGTGGTCAGTTTACACTTTCACTGGGCAGGCTTAGCAGTTAACTGATAGTATGCACATTCTTTCACCCAAAAACTAGCAAATGTCCTTCTTGAATTAGTGGAAGGGAGAGAATGACCGTAGGAAATATTTCACGATCAAATCTCCATGAAAGGAAGTTGTTGACCCGGCGGAGGTCTAACCCGCATCCTCCTGAACATCAGTCGGAGGCGCATACAACTGAGCCACTGACGCCGGCTACTGTGGTGTTGTGTTATTCCTGTCAGGCATTAGATAAGAATCGTGTCATTGTTTAGTTGGTTGTGTTGCTTATTGCTTGTTTGTAAAGTGTATATTATCTGTCATAGTTTGTTTGCTGTCTCTTTTTGTGTCATTGGTAAACTACGTTCTGTAGTTGTAGCTCTTCCTTAACGTCTTTATTACTTGTTGTTACCCGAGGCATAATAAGCTATGCTTAGACGTGGATTTTATTTTAAAATTTGTTCTTAATACGCTTTGTCAGTATTTAGCAATATTTGTTTCCGATCACTTCTTGTTTGGTGCCCCAGGACGACTGTGCTCATGTGGCATTTCCTGGATGACTTCACTTATATTTTAGCAAATCGCCTTATTCGAAATGATTGAAAATCATTTGCTTTACCATCTTGGAAAATGAGCAACAAAAGGGACATAAATTTCTTTTGCTGCACAAAAAGAGGCGTATTCGAAACAAGGTGTGGAGGGTGCACCAATCACGTGACTGTATAATTCAGTACCGCTTCGCATAAAAAAAGTATTAGAAGAGGAGCAGAAGCAACGGCACAGATGTTGTGATAAATTATAGTTCATGATCTTCAGATTATCAGACTAAAAAATGTCTGATCATTCGGGGTCATAAGGTATTAGCATATCTGTATTGCCATTCTTGTATGTATTTCTGCACATATTTTGTATTTATGGACTGTCCAAATGACTATTAGAATGCACATACATGTTAACCCGACTTCTTTGAAATAATAATAAACTAAATGCATACAAATCAAAATCGTTGTTTGATAAATGCTTAGCGCATATACCACCTTAGATTATTAGCCTGCGTAACGCTTCATTACTCATTATACACGTCCTACATCATCTGAGGGCGACAGTTCGTGTCCAGGGAGTGTTAGCATGCAAACAGGCCTTAGAATTGCCAGTTCGTATGGCCTTGTGGCTGTTCACTGCTGGGCCATTTTCGTGTTTGTCAGTTTGTTTTCTCGTTACTGTCAGGTAAACATGACCGCCTCGATGATGAAGCGGGAGCGTTTCGGTTTGCTTCTGTTTGGTTTATGGCATGCATGGTCCATCATGGACTGTTTACTCTTCCTTGTATGGTCACTTGTAGGCCGTGTTCGTTAGTTATATCACTTTCTGGATATCTTCAAAAATGCTTTGTAGGAATACATGGGACATCTACATATATGTCACGTCCCTGTTTTATCTTGAATATATTTTATATGTACATAGTATAAAAAGAAGTTTGTTTTGATTTTTTATTAACCAGGTTAGATTATTGCATTTGTAACTGGAGTGCTGATTATGATGACTGTTTTTCTTTTTAAGAGAGTAGGTACACTTCAGCTTTTAAGTTACGGTATTACGGTAATCACGAGATATGTATGCTGAGGGCGTATTTGATTATTTACGTCTATATACGTGAGCGGTTATCAGAACATTGTATATTCCGAGTGAACCTAGGTTCGGTGATCAATATCTTCACTGTTCTGGGATTGATTTTTGTCTGGAAGCTATCTTTTGAATGGGGAGACAATTTTCTTTCGTAATTTTGCGGTCTGAGAGAAAAGTGTTTTTTGCTTCATAGTTCGAGCAGTCGCTGTATAAGATTTTGCATCGTTCGGACAATCGAACAGGTTATTTTAAATCTTGACTATCACGGTATTCTTGTGAATATTATTTTTAGATCTTGAAAATCACGGATTTCTTGCGGACAAGTGCTCAAAACGTGCCACATTACTATAAAAATTTCCTGGTTTAGTACAGCTGTACACACTACAATATTTTTCATTTAAAGATGTTTATGTTGTGATGTGGTGATGTATTTCGGGGATCTAACCATGGTAAGTCAATAATTTATTTAATTTTATTCTTACAATATTCTTGCTCGTCTTTACTACAGTTAAGATTCGAGTAGGTAAATTTATTACTTTTAAACATCTACGTTACGATTCATATATCGTCGTACTAAATAACCCCGGCATGATATGTAGATCTTAATCAGATGGTGCATAATGCTCAATTCAGTAGACCGTGATCAGATGTGCAAGCCGTGTATGTAGACCCTGATCAAATGTGCAGACCGCGACCATATATGTTAACCCTGATCAGATGTGTACACTTTTGGTTATATGTGTACATCCTGATCAGACGAATAAGCCGTGACCAGATATAGAAATTAAATTTGGTCGATTCTATAGATCCTGGTCAGTCAGGTGAGTCTGATCGGTTCTGTAGACCTGATCAGAATGCAAACATTAATATTCTTAATTGAGTAGAGAGATAAATGGATCAGAGCAATGATAGCACTAGCATATTTTAACATAACATATTCTGATCTGACATGTATATAATTTTAGTATTTATGATTACCAGACATATACACTTGAATGTATGACACTGTTAGGCGTAATGTTAACTGCATACACATTCAGTAGTTAACACAATTGTGTTTGTATGTATTCGTAATACTTACACAATTGTATTTGTATATATTTGTAGCACAAATGACACGCATGATAATTACCTTAAACACATATACAGAGGTTCCTTTTTATTTGATTATACGCAAGTCTGTTTTCTCGAAATTGTAATGCGAAATGGCTCAAGCAGCAAGGAATCATGTTTGAGGTCATGACGATGGCATGTTGATATTGTACCCAATGATTACGTGGGGACGATGTGTGATCGTGTAATCATTGTGGTGTAATGGCAGTTATAATTTATTGTAGCCTTTAGCGTTCTAAAGGATTCTTACAGTGGAAGACGTATGGGTTCTTCCTGTAAGAATGTGTAATCGTCGAGATGCCATTCCTCCGATTAATGTAGAATTCGGTGTGCTAGTCAGATATGTGCTGACTGTGTGTCTGCCTGTGTTGAGAATAATTGTTTACAATATTATATGTCATTAACAGCGTACCTGTGGTTTTTGGATCTGGTTTTGCTATATAATAATCAATTGCAACGGACTTGTTAAATTACAACATTAGGCGTACACACTCTGTATACCTAGTGAAAATTAATAAGACAATATCTTGTAATATTTGATATCGAGATTTCTAGGACATGATACTTATTTTTAGGTCCAGTATACGTATCTGTTTTCGTCACTGTGTCTTTAACCTGTTATCTACGTCACCCTGTAACCACGATTTGATGTATACGTCTGTATGTAACTGATTTGAAGTTTTTCCAGGAAGTTATATCCAATCAAGTACAAATGGTACCCGGTGGATGGCATGAAGTATACATCCGTTACATCAACAGTACCAGTAACAGATACCAGTGACGACAGTGAAAAAGATATGTTATTATTTTCAATTTCATCAATATATTGTGAATTATGAAGCTGACAGCATCCTAGACACATCTCGGACATTGAATTCCTGAAAATTTTAACTTCGTAATACATTAACCTATAGATAATGTGCTATTCTATTCTGTTATTCACCCCCTCCACAGAAAAAAACGACCTTTCAGTCGTTATAAAGTCTTAATTCAGAAGGTCCCTTTAACAGTTACCTGTATGACGTAGTTCCTCCCGCTCAAATGATCACGTGTCAGTTTCTTTTCTGTGGACTTTGAATGTTCAAGGATTATTATTCTGTGTTAGAAAAAATGGATTAAAATTATTCTACACGGTTAAAATTTTTATATCCTTGACTTTCTCTGGTTCTATATTCACTCCTTCTACTATCTATGTACTTATTTTCGAAATATCGATCTTAGATTTCTTGTTTTCTCAATGTTAAATTTCTTCCTTTGTTTCCGCGTCAGTCGATGCATTTCGCCCGCGGCAACTGTGGCCATTTAAAAGCTAAATGGGATACACATTTATCTTGTCTAACTTGTAATTCTTGCACACGTATCTCTCCGTGTTATATTTGTAGTTCCTGGACAGAAAAAGTTTGGAACCTAGCAGAAAGAAGACGCCTTCATGCTACTAGAAAATCAGTTATGACGCAGAAGAGAAAACAGAAGAAATCAAAGAAATCCAAGAAGTCCCAGTCAGACATGTCTGACAACGGGACAGTTGATGGGAGCACCGCCCCTCATAGCTTTACTGCTCGGGGCAGGACCCATCAAGGTGGCAGCCTGGCGGACTTAGAGTCTGACCGGGCACTAAGCCCACCAGTCACCAGTCACCAGTCAACCAGTCACCAGTCAACCAGTCACCAGTCATCCAGTCACTGGACAACTTATCTCCGTTCATCCAGTCACCGGTCATCCAGTCGCCAGTCAACCAGTCACCAGTCAACCAGTCACCAGTCAACCAGTCACCAGTCAACCAGGCACCAGTCAACTAGGCTCCAGTCAACCAGGCATGGGTTTACAGTCATTCGCGTATGACCTACAAACACAAATTCCGCCTGGTTATATTCATATAAATGTGCCTGTACAAAGCTACGCTCCGTCCATAAGTAGCCATATTTCACAGGGTAGTGTCCACAGACTATCCAATGTCTTTATTCCTGGTTACGAACGTTCTAATAGACTAGAACTTCCTAATCCAGCTTCTTCCTCTAGACAGATTATTCCACTCGAACCTGATTTTTCGCAGGTCTCAGATCCGAGTGCAATGATTGAGCCTCCAAATTCAAATGATTTATCTATCTCCAGACCTTCAAGGAAGGATCAGTCAAAAAGAGAGCATAAATCTAAAAAGAGAAGAAGACATCGATCGTCCTCTTCTTCTATCTCTACTTCCAGATCAGACTCTTTGAGTTCTTCTCGGCGAAAGAAAATTCAAAGAGATCTAAGCACTCTCATAAAAAGAGAAGAAGACGATCGATGACGCCTTCTTCTTCATCAAATTCCTCCCAATCTCAACTTGACATTGATAGATATACAAGGGCTCATAAATCTCCCCAGGTTGTTCAAACGCCAACTCTAATACAACCTGAGGAGACTAATTTTAGTCAAATCACTAATCAACCTATTAATTACGATCAGATTCAGCCGAATCTCACTCAACAGAATAAGGAGTCAGATTCGGAAACTGAATCCGAAGTCTGGTCATTTGATCGTGCGATTAACGAGGTCTTCCGGCTTCTTCCTCCTGAGTTATGCCCCAAAACTCAGCAGGATCAAGCTCCATTAAAACCTCTCTCTGGGATCGAACAATTAATGGAGTCTCGTTCCACTCCATTACTTGTCCTCCCACAATCCAAATTAGTACAAAATACAACAAAATATATTCAAAATAGACTAGAATCGGACAAATGTTCAAGAGATTGGATTTGCCCGCAAAGCTTGGTTTCGGCTCTTGCTCCGACTAAATTCTACAAGAGCCAAAACCAATATTTGCCAACTGATAATATCCCTCAATTAGAAGCGGATGCGTCGCTCCTAGACATTTCTAATAAAGGAAGAGCTTCTATTCCGCTCAAGAATCTAGAAGCATGGGAAAGGAAGGCTAGAAAACTAGTCGCTATTAATTCTCATGCTGATCTATTTTCTTCAGCTGCCTTCCTTTCATTACAACAGGAATCGATGTCGGTTGCGGCCCTTTCCAGACTTCTGGAGGCCGTAGCCAAATCGATTAAACATGCTACTGCCATGTCTACACTTTTAACTACTGAATTATTCCAAGCTAGGAGGGACGCAGCCCTAGCTTCGTCTAAACTACTACTCGACAATTCCACATACGAGTTAAGGAACGCTCCTATTAACTCAAAATCCTTATTTGACGGCAGGATAAAAGAAATAGCTAAATCAAACTTCGAAGCTCAACAGCAAAGGTTTCTAGCTTCTACATCCATTCAGTCACAATCTCATTCTTATAAGCCTCCTTCGCAGAGCAGAGCTTTCAAGATACCTAAATATCCTGCTAAACAAACAACATCCAGACCTAAACCTACGCAGTTGTATAGGTCCAAAAATATTCCTCAAAGCTCATCTTCTCACATTAAGAAAGATAATATCAAGAGGACTGGTAACATCCGTCAGTTCCCCTCCTCTAAACCTGCCTCTTCCTCCGCAAGATTATGAAGGCCCGCCCTTTCCACTGCCTGCTCTTCCGCTCGCGGACATTCCAGTGGGAGGACGATTGGCCCATTTTGCGGAAAAATGGGAGGAAATAACAGACAACAAATGGGTCCTCTCTATCGTACGAAACGGATTCAGGATACCATTCATCAAAATTCCTCCTTTGTCATCTGTTCCGATCAGAATGAGTCAATCCTCCTCCCCGTTTCTCAGAGAAGAGATCGAAAATCTTCTCAATAAACGGGCAGTGGAAAGGGTACAGAATCCGGAAACTCCCGGCTTTTATTCCCGGATATTCCTTGTGCCAAAAAAGAACGGAAAGTTTCGTTTAATATTAGACCTGTCTTTATTAAACCGTTACATAGAGAAACAAGCATTCAAAATGGAGACAGTCAAATCGGTAAGACAAGCGATGAGACTCAACGATTGGGCTGTCTCCATAGATTTAACAGATGCATATCTACATGTGCCGATACATCGTCAATCCAGGAAGTATCTTCGCTTCGTACACGAAGATCAAGTATATCACTTTTCGGCCCTACCGTTCGGAATGTCCCTAAGTCCGTTAATTTTCTCGAAACTGATGGACGTTATTGCAGCTTTTCTACGCCAACGTGCCATATCAGTTTTTCCATACCTAGACGATTGGCTGATAAAAAATCTGATTCACAACCGTCTGATTACTCAGACAAAGATTTGCATTCAAACTATTCAAAGCCTAGGTTTTCTGCCAAATCTCAAGAAGTCAGACCTCTTTCCTGCTCAGAAATTCACCTTCATAGGTATGGAATTTCTGACGCAACAAAATTTAGTCAGGGTTCCAGCGGATCGTGTACAGAACCTAATTCTAACAATCAAGAAAATAATGTCAGCAAAACATGTATCGGCACGAACTTTCCTTTCTCTTTTGGGCAAACTCAGTGCTGCAGCAGACCTTGTTCTCCTGGGCAGACTGCACTTACGTCCTCTTCAGATGTGCCTGCTGTCAGTCTGGAAACCTCATATTCTTCCTCTCGATCACCCGATCTCGATAAACGGCATGATTCGATCTCACTTACAATGGTGGATAAACCCCATTCGATTCGAGACAGGGACTTCAATCCATCCTCCAGACCCCAAATTCTTCCTTTATACGGATGCCAGTCATTACGGATGGGGAGCTCATTTAGAGCCGACAACACTGTCCTTTCATGGTCGCTGGACAGAAAACCAATCCCAGCTCCATATCAATATGTTAGAAATGATGGCCATACGATTAGCACTGAAACAAGCCAAAACATTTATTCACCATTCTTGCATCATGATATCCACAGACAACACAACGGTGGTCTCATATATCAACAAACAGGGTGGCACTCATTCCCCCAATCTTTGCGTAGAAGTTTGGAAAATACTCAATTGGTGCCTGGAACAAGACATAGTTATCAGAGTACGTCACATCCCAGGCAAATTCAACATTCTTGCAGACCGCCTCTCAAGACTAGACAAACCTATCAAGACAGAATGGTCTCTGGATCAAACAGTTGCGAATTCAGTATTCCAGATGCTCAACTTCCCAAATGTGGATCTGTTTGCGACAAGATTCAACCACAGACTCCCATTATATGTCTCTCCAGTACAAGACTACAACGCACTAGCGATAGATGCCCTGTCCATGGACTGGAATCATCTTCATGCATATGCTTTTCCTCCTTTTATTCTGATACCTGCTGTTCTAGAGAAAATCCGACAACATCAGTGCAGAATAGTTCTCATAGCTCCGTTCTGGCCACAGCAACAGTGGTTCTCAGAACTTCTTCTTCTATTAGTGTCAGCTCCAATTCGTCTGCCACTAATTCCAAGACTACTGACTCAATCCAAAGGAAGATTTGTACATCAAAACCTCCCAAATCTCGACCTTCACGCTTGGGAGTTATCAAACAATCAATCAGAGATAAGAAATTTTCACAAAACGTTGCAGATTTTGTCTCCAGATCAAGAAGAGCATCTACACAAAAAGTCTACGATGCAAAATGGACCATCTTCTCTAATTGGTGTCATACAAAAAAGGTTAATCCGATCTCGGCCCCTATTACAGTTATAGCCGATTTCTTAATCTTTCTTTTTTCGGAAAAGAAATGTCAGATTAGTACTATTAAAGGTTATAGATCTATGATCTCTAACACTTTCAAATTCAAAACTGGTAATAGAATCGGATCTAATCCAGTTTTATCTGAACTTATCAGATCCTTTGAGCTTCAACGACCAGTACAAAGATCTCTTACACCTAAATGGGACTTATCATGGGTTTTAGTATGTCTACAAAAACCACCTTTTGAACCTCTTGATAAGGCTTCTAAATTTCACGTTACTATTAAGACAGCCTTTCTCTTAGCTCTTGCCACTGCTAAAAGGTGTAGTGAAATACATGCTCTAGCTATGGATTCACAACATTTAAGATTTAATCAATCTGATGGTTCAGTTTCCTTGATTCTTAAATCTGGTTTTTTAGCAAAAAAACAGCTTCCTTCTGTTAAACCAGATCCTATTGTTGTTCCTAGTCTTGCTCGAATATGTAAATGGGAACATACTGACAGACTTCTTTGCCCCGTTAGGGCTCTGAAATTCTATCTCAAAATGACTAGCTCTTATCGCCGAAATAGAACTAGACTTTTTCTTCCTATTAAAGGCAATAAGGATATTTCTAAAGATACTATCTCGAGATGGATATCTTACACTGTTAAACTTGCCTATAGGAAACTCACTAAACGAGATATCTCTTTCCTTAAAATCAAAGCTCATGAAGTTAGAGCTCTTTCCTCTTCTTGGGCTTTCTTCGACAAAGTTCCTCTCAATGATATACTTCAAGCAGCGGTTTGGAATAATTCATCAACTTTTGCCAAATTCTATCTCAGAGACATGTCTCAACAAGCACAGAATCTCCAAAGTTTGGGCCCCATTGTAGTGGCCCAAAAAGTGGTGGGGGGCCAACAGCAATCAGCTATGGATGTGTAGACAACGTCAACAGCCCCCCTAGACCTGATGCTATACTAGAGATGTACTAATTATATCTTTATTATATATATATGTTAACCCTGGATTACTTTATCCTTGGTTAAAGGATCTTATTATTGCCTTAAGCACTAATTATGTCCTCATTATATATATATAAAAAAATAAATCTTTTAATAAGCCTTAATTCAGAAGTTGGGACTAACTTATTAGGAGAAATCCTCCCTCCTATTCTACAAATTCTAGCACATTATCTATAGGTTAATGTATTACGAAGTTAAAATGAAGTTTTTTAAAAGTAAAACATATTTTAACGAGTAATACTTAACCTATAGATAAGTATTTATCGTCCCACCTCCCTTCCCTCGCTCCTTTCTCCTAATTGTGTATTGTTTTACACATAAAAGAAACTGACACGTGATCATTTGAGCGAGAGGAACTACGTCATACAGGTAACTGTTAAAGGGACCTTCTGAATTAAGACTTTATAACGACTGAAAGGTCGTTTTTTCTGTGGAGGGGGTGAATAACAGAATAGAATAGCACATTATCTAAAGGTTAAGTATTACTCGTTAAAATATGTTTTACTTTTAAAAAACTTCATTTTAAAGATTATTTTTTTTTTTTTTTTTTTTTTTGTTGTTGTTGTTTTTTTTTAAGTTTCTAAATACATGCTTGTTTTTATTTATAAAGTGTTATGTTTATCCTCAAATTGCTTGTGATTGCGTCAAGTCCATCGTCACCGGCCCAATGCTCGTCCGTTTACGTGACAATATCATACATGGGCGAGTCAGTTTCAATACGTAACCAGCCTACCTTACTTCCGTTTGAAATAGACCTCTTCATTTTCTATGTAGTTTCCCTCTAGCAAGATACATAAGGCCTAACGGTATACCAGTGATGTCATCCTAGATTTGAAGAACTCGGAGACCTTAACCTTAAGCCAGTCCTTCACGATTGCCTAGATTACTTCATTGGTTGGACATGACCTCTTTGAATATCTTTTGCTATGTTTGAGAACAAAAACGTGGTCTCTTCCTGGTAGGGCAGGCGTATTTCATACTTGTTTTGCTCTACAGCATCCTTTGAAAACTATGAGTGCAATGCACAGCAAATGCAAAAATCACGAAGCAAAGACTCCCTAGGACCAAAAAGAAGAATATATGAGGAACACACTATGGCAACAAAGACGCAATATATGAAACACCGATGCCTGAACAAAGATAAACTGTAAACCTTGCAATTGCGGACTCGTGCATTGACACGCTAAGGAAAAACTAGAGGGTTTACTGCGCCTTATCATGTACAATTCCAAACAGCACACGACAATTATTTCCCACTGACCTGTATATTCAACAGTCCGCTGTTTACGGATTCTGTAATTGCCATCTCATTTCAGTATTCCAATTTAAAGGAAAGGCATGTATTTGTTTCCGTTAAACCCGATATCTTATCAATGACAAAACCGGTACTGACCAATATCTCACATATGTCTTAATTGTAAGTTAAAATAATATGTGAAATCGTAACCGTGTCGTTCATTTAGAAATCCGTTAGGCTCGTTACCTATTAATTTGTCCTCGAATATATGCGACTTTGCTATTCAAGATATATATTACAGGGTACGTTTTTAAACGAGCTAACCTGACATTTAAAAGTGTTTAAAAACTGTTACATCTTTATAACGTGTAATGATAACAGATAACAATACTCACTTTTGTTCATTGCAGCCAATAAGTACATCCTGCCAATGTTAAAATAATTTCACATTGTGTTTTCACAATTTATTTGCAGTAAGATACTGCTATTTCTGTTTGGCTCTGTATTTTAACGATACTATGTTGATAAGGTGTACTGCAATAACAGCGACAGTCTCCTACTATTAACGCAGATCAGCTGACGCAACCCTGACTCGTATATATGTCAGTTGATACGTAATAGGAAATAAAGGAAAACACATTACGAAAACACGCCTATTCAAATATATAAAACATTTGACCACCAAATACTGAAAGTTTTTAGATTAAAAAATTCTGATATTTTTCATATTTCTGCTCAAAACATACATTGTGGTACTCGTTAGAACCGCCTCGTCGAGGCGGTTCTAACGAGTACCCACAATCTATGTATTTAAGCAGAAATAAGAAAAATAATGTATACCCCTGTAAACCGCAGTTGTACTATATAAAAGTGGGGTTTAAGAGGGTCAAAATTATATAGGTATGTTTTCATCATGAGCTGTTAGTATCGCCGTATCCTGATCTGATGTAAGTAGTATCATCAAAATACTGTATAAATAAATCTAAAATAAAAGTGAAGAAACCGAGAAAATGCCACAATCACAAAGCACAGCTCTCCCGAGGCAAAAGAATGAGAGATGAGGAAAAACACAAAACAAAAACGCCGCAAACATTAGATGCGCAAACAAAGAAATCAGGAAGGCAAAAAAGGTAAGAGGAAAATCATAAGCCGCAGTCCATCCTAGACACGAAGAGAAGATGAAGCAGACGAAACAAAACAAACGCAAATCGAGCAAACCTACGAAAAGCACTAAGATTAGCTCTCTCTTCCCCGAGCGAGGTAATCGCAATTCTAAGGTGACTGAAAAAAAAACAAGAACAAAATAACACAAAGCACGACTTAAAACAAATCGCCTCTTGGAATAAATCACAAAGCAACAAAGAATAAGACTAACCCAAGGACAGATCCAGGGGTTTAGCTATGGTTATGTTTAAAATCATTTTAATGCGCATGTGCATTCTGTTTTGGTGGTAATTTAGGCATCTGACCACTGATGGAAATTAGAATTTACCCATCTCTGAAATGACTACATACGTAAATGAATTAGGCGTTGAGATTTACAGTAGATCAATTATTCTCAGAGTACAAGTCGCGACATAAGTCATGTATATTTAAACAAAAGCGTGTTTTCAAATTACATTTCGGCAATAATACGTTAGAAGAAACCTGTTCAAATACATTTACTTTTCCATTATTGGAATTTGCGTTGGATACATTGATGTTGTCTGGAATGATAGCCGTCCTTGATGGCTCGGTCGGATGCGCGTCTGACTGATGATCAAGAGATTGCGGGGTCGATCCCCGCCGGGTCCGGCAACATTGTTTCGTAGACTGATCATGAACTATTTTCTATGACGATTCACTTCCTTCCGCTGATTCACGAAGGGCAGTTGCCAGCCAGTTTCTGGTGAAAGAATGTGGACTCTTCTTGGTTAAACGCTGAGAGGACTAAACCTGCGCAGGAAAAAATGTATTAGGTAAACTGACTGGTTCGACCTTAATAGTGTTGACTTGGCAGTTTGCCTTCATTCCAACAAAAATGTCTGGCATGATTAGTCAAGTTAAAGTGCCACTGACTCAGTAACCATCCAAACGGAAGCAATCTGAGTCTTTACAAGAGCAACATAACGTCGCCACACACACTCGCTGTTGTAAAAATTTAAGCGAGAATCCCTTCTACCCGAAAGAAGGAAAACATGAATGTATCATTTTAACAAAGAAGACGGACTTTCATCTGATTACGTTGTTTCATTGTTACTATAGACCATAGCCTATAGCTCGAAGTAAATCAGAATACTATGTACGCCAGCTCCAAGTTATATTTTAATATTGTAACTAGAGCTGAAACAAAACTTTCCTTCAGTACTTCCCTTAAAGCATATACTATATACTGAGAAAGTGACGACGTAGTATAATCATGATGGCAACCAATGTAGCAAATTCTTTATACTCGACTGGGAATTACATGATAGTTCCTTACGTAAATGTATTTCCTTAATGAAACTGTCACTTTAGCCATGGGGTTATAGAAAACACAAAACCTTTTCTCACAGACTATGATCCTGACAGAAATTTACGACAATAACTTTAAGACACCTCTTCATTGAGTCATTTTCAAATTAAAAACACACCGAAAAAAGGTAAGAGAAAAGTCCAGGGAGTGCCACAATTACAAACCGCAGCCCTTCCCAGGCACCAAGAGGAAGAGAAAACCAACAAATCCAAATAAGCACAAATCGAACAAACGTACGAAAAGCACTAAGATCCTCAAGCGAAGCAATCGCAATGCTAAAAGGACTGAAAAACACAAGAACAAAATGACACAAGGTAAGACATAAAACAAATCGCCTCGTAGACAAATGCTCTCTGTCAGTACGGAACTGATATTAACTAATAAGAAACATTCCTTAAAACCAGATCTTATTTTGAAGGCCGAACTGTTTTATTAAGTCAGCATTTAAAGAAAATGACCGTCAGTCATATCACATATTAGTAACATATAAATGAAGTTACCGAGGCCACAGTCACGATACATAGCCTTCTCGAAACACCAAAAACAGGCGAGGAAGAAACAATAACAAGAAACAATGGCACAGTTGCAATAATCGACAGACAAACTACATAGCAACATACATTTATCATTTGACAGCATTTATAAAAATTTTAGTTGCATCATTAGTTTACAAATATAGACATTCTACATATTCTCGTACGGTTACCTTTACGTTTTACAAAATAAAAAAAAAAAAAAAAAAAAAAAAAAAAAAAAAAAATACACACTGACCCAAAAATGAAATGCCGCCTTGTAGCAACCATATATTTCCGGAACATTTGGATTTGTAATGAATTCAAATATGTTTAAAACCTTTGGTTTAGCTTTCACTTTACGATTGTCAACAAACATCTGTTTTACATTTGGAAATCATAATTTTAGCATGCAAATCATCTGTATTTGAAGATGACATTTCTTCTTTGGCTCTGAATATTATTAATTATAAAGTAGTAATGCTTCTTACTGATACTGAATTAAATTACATAAATCTTTAGACGGCCTTATGATGTTTACCGAAGCTAAAGACACAGAATAAGCTGTAGTGATCGGTTTCCTCTGCCGTTCTTAATGCAGTTGGTGTGAAATGCCATGTGTCGGCCTTTAAAAGACATCCCGATTTAACCATAGCGCATTGTTAATCTACTTTACATGGAATAAATTAACATATTCTGGAATCTTGGAAAATCGAGTTCCGCGTAAGCAAGTGTTAGGGATAAAGTCCAGCAAACTATGTTGCTGCCATTTGAAGAGTTTCAGTTAAACCGACCCCGGCGTTCTTTCTTTATGCACTCGGTGTTCCCAAGTGAAATACTTATATATTTATTTTTTATTTTTATTTCTCTGTAGCTGGTATTAAATGCCAAGTGATAGCCCTACAAAGTCTCAAAGTGCTTCATCGTAGTGCAGAATTTACGAGTATATTTATTTTGATGTTTGAGTCTATTGGTATCTTGTGAAATAAAGATTTGGGATGCAGAACTGCAAAGTAGATGACTGTCATATGAAGAGTCTCAAACAAACCGAGACTTCGATTTTCTTTCTTTTGTCTGTTTGATACTTCTAAAGGCAATCTTTATAGATTTTGTGTATCAAAACAGAATGCGAAACCTCCTTATTTTGTTTGCTATTTGTTCGTGGTTATGGGGCCTGGCATCTGTGAAGGAAATACCGCGGCCTGTCGTCAAAGCTGGCCTCTTTGCGTGCATATAGTGAAAACATACTTTTTCTCTGAAGCCAAGATTGACTTAGTCCTGAATTAGCAATAAGGATTTAAAAGCTACAGCATGGTCCAGGGTTAAACATGGGTCTACTTTATTGTAATGCATGCATTTGTGATACTCATGTTTTATTGCTTACTGTCTGTATGTTATTGGTGATCAGATTTTTTATAAGACCAGTATAACATCATAGGTGTTTATACCAAGGTTAGAAAATATATTTTGTGTTCATATTTTATTTGGATTAGTCTGCTTTCTACATATGTCAGAAAACATGTTGTGGAAGCAGAGATATAAAATATAAACAAAGTCTCCTCAAAGTATGTTTATAGTCCTCATAGTTATTCGTGACTTAAGAAAACATTATAAAACGAAATCCGCAACTTATATATCACTAGTGCAGAGTTTATCAACCCAGCAGCGCTAGAAGGCAGACAGAAATCCTAGATTCATTTCGACTTTTGCAATTCTTTATTGGAAACACTCAGGGACACTAATAAGATATGCGTGTAAGTACAGGTTTGATTACAGTCGACCAATTCTGATTGCTATTTGAGAGGGTTTAGGTGTTAGTCTTACTCTTTGGTGCTTTGTGGTTTATTCTGCGAGGCGATTTGTTGTATGTCTTTTGTTGTGCAATTTTGTTCTTGTGTTTTTCAGTCCTTTCAGCATTGCGATTACCTCGCTTGGGGAAGAGAGAGCTAATCTTAGTGCTTTTCGTACGTTTGATCGATTTGTGTTTGTTTTGATTTGTCGGTTTCCTCTTCCTCTTGATGTCTGGAAAGGGCTGCGGTTTCTGATTGTGGCACTCCCTGGACTTTTCTCCTACCTTCTTTAAACATGATCGTTGCCGTCCTTGGAGAGCAACGGTACTTTTGATTAATGAACAGTTCCAATTCAATATTTATTTCAACTTGTTGTTAATCCCCAATGTGTGTGTGTGTGTGTGTGTGTGCGTGTGTGCGTGCGTGCGTGCGTGCGTGCGTGCGTGTGTGTGTGTGCGTTTGTCATAAACTTCAAAGATTCCACAATAGGCCCAATGATCCCAAAGGAAATGAAATATAATCTGCACTATGGTAAAGTAAGGGGAGACGTTCTATCGCCGGCACTAATACCAGCTGCAGTAAAATGAACGTCAAAACAAATTAAAAACAAAAAAGGTAAGAGAAAAGTCCAGGGAGTGCCACAATCACAAACCGCAGGCCTTCCCAGACCCCAAGAGGAAGAGGAAATCGACAAATCTAAACAAGCACAAACCGAACAAACGTACGAAAAGCACTACGATTAGCTCTCTATTCCCCAATCGCAATACTAAAAGGACTGAAAAAAGTCTCAATTCACCGTATTTGTGGACATGCATTTTAGCTTCTTATGCAAAAGTTTGTGGTTCTCAATAATAAATATAACTCGATTTCTGCAAGTTTTTCGGACGACAGACAAAAACCCGCAAAACCATTTTTGAATGACATTTTCAACGATGTAGGACTCAGTTATATTTTTGGGTGACATCACGAAAGCCTAACGCAGGTGACGTCACAGATGAACAAAGGCGTTATTCAATTACTTGCAAAAGGTTGGTTAGTATAATAACATAGAATTAAATATAGATAACACTATTTTATTAAAAGAAAGATACTCGACCTATACTTTGTGTAAATATCGCTTCTGGGTCAGCCTATAACAGTAAAAGGTAAGAGAAAAGTCCAGGGTGTGTATTACTAGAGCCTGGCGCGTAAACAATTATTATCAGGAACATTCGTTGTGTGTTTGTACTCACGGCCACTCTTATGCCTACTTTGATTTTTTAGTCCTGTTCAAAAGTATTTGTTTACCTATCTAGCCCAAGTTACTTTATGATTTTACATTATGTCAACGTGGAATTGTAATGAAGTCCACATCATATGTATCATTGTAAAATGTTTATCGCTGTGTTTATGTTTGACTTTGAACCCTGAGCGCTTGCTGATACCTAATGAAGCATTGCAAAATTCGAAATATTTACGATTTTGTTCTGTTCTCCAGTGCTCCTGGGCATTCACATTCTGAACTGATTATATTACGGAGTTCTAAAGAAAATACTAAGGTATTTGAGCCAGCGCACGACAGATCCTACAGTAAGACTTATGCGACAAGCAAAGACCCAGATCAGCCTGCACATCAGCAGAATCAGGGAAGAGCCGTCCCTGATTACATGCGCCTTTTAAAGCCTCTAAGCTATCAAAGAGGGATAAAGAAAACCCCTTGCCATACTAGGAGGATATAGATGCTGATCTAAGTCTTTACTGGTTACACAGGTATTACTGTAGGTTGTGCCGTGCCTCATTTTATTTGGACATTCTCATTTCATGCCCATGCAGATCTCTATAAGGTCTTCTAACAGTAAGGTCCAGGTGCATCTTATTGTTTGCACTTGCTGCAATAGATAATCGTCTTCTTCTTTTACAGACATATTGTTTAAAATAACCATATATTCCTAAGTTACAAACGCCCCTGGTATAGTATATTAAGGTGGAAACATCATAAAATATATCACGTGAAACCGAAGACTCACTAAGGCTGTTTTTCACAACAGTAGCTATCTCGATTGGTGAATGACATATTACGAAACTTATAAAAACAAAAACTAAGAACCGCATTATATAGAAATATGTTTCAAATCGTTGTTTGAGATTTCCGTGCATTTTACGCACTGTGAGATAAAATTGTATGACAAGTACACACATTGGTATCATGTAAAGCACCATAAAATCTATCCCTATGAAAATTAGTTTTAAATAGTCGAATCTAGGCGAAAAGAAACATCGTTTACCGTACATTCCTATTGTGGAATCCAATAGAAGCTCATTTGTAGCGTTACTGTAGTATATAGTATAAAATACTATAGACCATACATTATATGCAGCGGAGAAAAACCAGGATAAACTTATAAAGAACATACACCTTCCCGCTGTTATAAGTCTGGATGGTCTTAAAATATTCACTATTTTCTCTGTCGTTAACAACACAATCGTATATGATACAGCTGTCCTTGAGATACACAATGTGTAATAATAACCCTTACAGAGATACACTGACATATTCATATTCAGGACCTGGAACAAATGATAGGGTATAGACCCGAGACAGCATATCGTATCGGCCATCGCAAGAGAAAATACTGACACATTCGTTGTTCTACCGAGGAGTCTTCGTTGACAGATGAGCACTAAAACAACAGAATTTCCAATGAGGTTTAATGTACAGATGATTATATCAATAAGAAATATTATATACTGATGTCTCTGTATGAAGTATTGCTGTATAACCATAGAAGCCATAGACGTATTTACATATACGGTGTCATTCATGATTCATTGTGCACTATGCAGGAACTAAGCTTGTCGCCATACAGATATTTTATCAATTTCAACGACGTCGTTTATTTCTGATTACGTGATGCCACTTCAGTCTTTTCCGTAATTATGATAAAACAACTGCCTATGCTAAAGCATGCAAAATCAATGCCTTCTCAAATATGTCACTAGCCAATTCGATCTTTCTTAACTGTTTTAATACGATAATTTTTAGACGAGTTGTTAAATCAAGTACATGGGACCATTTTTTGTATAATTAATGATCCTGTAGTGACAATCGGGAGCACGAAAGTGGTTTGCAGTGTGAGTACCTATTCTCCATCTATAATACTCGATTTTCCTCTTTTTAAAAAGTCTTAGAAATTGATGAGATCATGAATGAGCATAGTGTATTTATTCCGGCTGTATTTTACTGGTCATGTTTATAGCCTGTATATTAGCTTTTTCACAGTGTTTGTAAATACTGTCGGTACACAGTTGCTATATTTGTAATTGTGAGGCATAAGTATTTGTCACCTAATAAATCATAATTCACTTTAATCAGGTCATTTATCATAACTCAACTGCTCATCATCGTCTTTGCTACATCGCTGCACAAAAGCAAATTATTGGATGATTCAATTAATTAGTCGTAGTGTTTTTATAGAGAGTGTTTTCTCTCTCTCAAGAGTCGATCAGATGTATTTCCTTTAATCTTATTTGATTTCATAAATATTTTCATACGAAATTTCAGATAAGAGCTGAACGGAACGGTGAGGAAGTTTTCGTGTACCTCTCTAGTTATAATTTTAGAATCTGACTATTCAAGTGATCTCAGTTTTCTATTGTCTTAAATTGTCTTAACCACAACCAAATCATGTTCAGTAGCAAACGTAGGAAAATTGTCGATAGTTATGAAAAATATGTGCATTTGCAGCAACTGATCTGCTTTGTGAACTAAATTTATATTTTCCCATTTACAATTGCATTTAAGTTAGATTAACCGTGTTCTTTTTCCTTCAGTTCATCATTTCACCGAAAAAAGAAAGTTGTTTTTCTTTAATTGAATATGTATTCCAGAAGATATTGAATCTGCTAAAGTATGATACTTAATGTTTTCGTACTTAACACAGGAATCACAAGAATATTGAGTAAATCAAGGTCTGGACAAACTACTTTAAATCAAATGTCAGCCGCAAGGTAGAACAATATAAGTTAGACAGGCAAGTACTGACGAGATCGGCTATCTGTCGATAATATTTATACAACCCTTATAATTTTCTATTACAATTAGGACAAAGAATATAATAAATATAATTCCACCATTCTAGCAGCATACTGACATCCACTTTCATTGTACACAAAAATGCTTTTGCATCATTGCTTTATTTAATGAGATAAACATGTTTTAAACCGTTTGCTTCAACTTTTAGAGTGTTTGTAAACACTTGCCTACTTTCTCAGTAATACTTTCTCAGTAAGCTTTACCCTGTGTTCACGTGCCTTTAATGTATCTTGGCGAAATCGTACATTTAATCTTTTTTCCAACTTGCCGATAAGAATGTAAATACCTAATAATTAAAAATCTGGAGAGATAATCTAGTTGTAATTTCATGTCGGCTGTGAAGATATTTGTACCACACTTCCAATGCCATTAATCAGTTTGTTTCGTTTGTTGATTTGGTTCCGAGTTTTTCTTCGTTGGTGTTGTCGGTGTTGTTGTTTTGTTTTACTGGTCGATTAGCTAAATGCTTTCGTGACTTATCGTTGTTTGTTGCTATTCCGCTGTTTAGTTCACCTAAGGCAAATCTGAAAGAATAAACAAACATTTATTACCTAGTATGCACACGTTTACTCAACGCTGAAACGACGTTGTTTCAATGTTATGTGCCTGCTGAATAGCGACTGTGCCGTAGGTTGAAAGCGTTTGCCAGTCAACAGTGAATCCTGGTTCTATCTTCTAGAGATTAATATTTCCGCAAACGTCACGTATACACCCACTTGTATTTACATATATTTGTATACACAAATCGTCATAACTATAGACTCGTTACAAACATTTGTACTAGGCTAAAATCTCTAATCCGGTCAAATGTGTCGGTACTCATTTAGTCAATTTAGCAGCCTTTGTAAGGGTTTTGTAAGAATGACAATACGTCTAAAAATATTTGGTTAGATTATCTACCTTTTCATGTGACACATTGTCATCGGAATGTGAAATATCATTTGGAAGTTTTAAATAATTGTGTTTTCAATTGGCTTAGTAGATATTACCCACAAATGGATTTTGTACGAAATGTTAATACTAAAATACTGTATCAAAAGACGCAATTATGCATACCGCCATCTTAAAATGAATATATACACACACACACACACACACACACACACACACACACACACATATATATATATATATATATGAAGTGGTTCTTCAGTAAGATACGGCCCTGGTATGGATTTTCACTGATGCCATAAATCTGAAATGGCGACACTTTACCCAATACTTTTGTACACCATTTTTGTACATGCCTTCCAAAGATGCGCAACTACCTCAAGAAAAAGATGTTAGACTGTTCCATTTGGTTTTGTAACTATGACCTTATGGCTTAAACGAGTCACATAACCTATTTTGTTTCATACGGCATGTCAGCATGCATCAGTTGATTTAAATTTTGCGAAAAAGACATAGCCATTGGATCATAACTATGGCCGCACTTTGTCATATGGCATTTTGCAAATGTCGCAACACAGTGATTTTTTAATGGATTGAAAATGCATATATTTTTTCTGTGTTGATGCACTAATGGGTTAAGAAACCACTAGGAGGACCGACCAATTATAAATAGCTGATTCTGTATCATGATTAAGGGCGAGGTTGGGCGCCAGTGGAACCACACATATTTCTGTTAATTTTATTGCTCCTTAAACTGTTCTCTTTCTGATGAAATGCTGTTTATGCGAAGCCAGCCGTTTTATGTCTTGCAATTCCTATGCGATGCCTTGGAGAGGCCGTGTTCCTTGATTTTAGCCTTGATATCACTTAGCGAACTTTCGAAAGTTTTAAAGTTCCTTTTACAAGCCCTCATGATCATCCTTAGTTCTGAAGCAGAACCTAACATACAACATGAAAACAATATAAACACATAAACACAAGCATAAACATTGAACGCACAAGGAGCAGCTAAAGAAGGTGGTCACAGTACTGTTATTGAAACTTAAAAAACGCAAAGAAACAAAGTGTAACTAAATAAATCTATAACTTCTAGCGGTAGACGGCGACTATATTATGGGTACTGGATACACTTTGTAGAGTTTTCGACATTTGTTTATAAGAGACAACTTTCGTGACCTCCTATTTATTTTCACGCACACCGAGACTTGTCTGAAAAGGGATCTACTCTAAAAGTAAAGGATGTAATCCCCATGGACCAAATCCATTTCTTTATAGAGTAGATCTCTTTTCACAAGGGAGGCAAAAAGTGTTTGCATGGTTGTTTGTAATGAAAGTGCATCATTGACATTAGGATTGCAATACTGACGCAATAGTTCGTGGCAGTTGCGCGATCGAAGACACGCCGGATGTCAGTTTGCGATAATAAGTATTCCTAGAAGCTACACAGGCTTCTCTTGATACGCCTACATTGGTGCGCGGTCTACATGTGTCTTCTTAAGTTGGCCGGCTGTAAAAGTGCTTGAAACCCTCCCCTGGTTTATTCTACAGACCGTTCAAAGGCGGTGGTCCCGATGTTAGTCTTACTATTTGTTGCGCTTTGTCGTTTATTCTACGAGGTGTTTAAAAAAAAATAAAATAAAAAAAATAAATTAAAAAAACAACAACAAAAAAAAAAAAAAAAAAAAAAAAAAAAAACGGTAAGAGAGCAACAAACACAAACCACAGCCCTTCCCAGACACCAAGAGGAAGAGAAAACAGACAAAACCAAACAAGCGCAAATCGAACAAACGTACAAAAAGCACTAAGATAAGCTCTCCCTCCCTCAAGCGAGGTAATTGCAATGCTAAAAGGACTGAAAAACATAAGTACAAAATAACACAAGGTAAGACATAAAACGAATAGCCTCGTAAAATAAACCTAAAAAGCAAGAAAGAGTAAGAATAACACCGGGACCACCGCCTTAGAACGGTCAGTAGAATAAACCACCGGGGGTTTTAAAGCACTTTTACAGCTAGCCAACTTCACCATAGGTCCCGATGCCACACTTCATCACAACTAGTAAAACAGAAAGCAAAATGGGCAGCTGTTGACGGTTTGCCTTTGAGCTACGTCGGTACAACAAATACTATTTGCGCTTTCCATCGAATCAAACTAAGTGTACATGCCCAGCTCCTTCGCAAGGCTACATGTCATAATTCTTTGGCTAAAGTTTTTCCATGGCCTACCGCTTACGTGAGGATTCTGGCAAAACGGCGCGGAAGCGTTGGCTCGCCAGAACCTTTGCTGTTCGCATATGCTATAATGTTTCGTATCCTAGGACGCGGCTTATTTTACTTACCATATGCTGAGTATAATACTAATAATGTTACTGCGTTCAGTGTCGATTAGAATGTAGAAGCTAATGACATCGACTGTGTCTTAGGAAGGTACATCGTGTTGTATAATTAATGAACATTACAGTATATGCTTCCAAAGACAGTGTAGGTAATATCTGAATAAGATTGAATGCTGATAACAAGTCTGGCTCATATCGGTACATATATAACGATCACAAGGAGTAGTTGTGTGTAGTTTTACGTACCTTTATCCCGTTACTGCTTTGGAATGTATTGCGTAGGAATATGAGTTAACCATTTGTTTAGTTTCCAAACATTGGGACTTGGACAAACAGTGTAGACACACATTTCAGTGGAATCACAAACTTATCGATGCAAGAAAGCAATGGCGTCAATGGCAATTTGAAGCAAGAAAGAAAAAACAACCATCTGCATTTCCCCCACAGAGATAGTTACAATGCCAGACAGGACCGACGAAACGCAACAAGAAGACAATACACTGAATAAAACAGCGGAAAAAAAGGAATCAATGCCCCACAACGAGCAGCCACGCGGTGCCACAGAGACTGAATAACACCACATATAAGCCTTAAAATCCGTAAGAATAACCTTTTCCGTAAGAAGGTTGTCTAGGTTATTTTAGAACATTCACATCTGTATTTCGTAGACCACTTCGGGACTTAAATCCTTCAACGCTAAGCCCATGTTCAAAACTATTTGCCGACTCAATGTGATAATAACTTGTTCAACCGATATTCAATCTCCTCTATCCCCTTTTCCGTACTTTATAAAACTATAAAAAATAACAAAAAGGATGCACTTTATATCAGCCGGGGCACAGTATTGCTTGCTCAGTGACGACTTAAAACAGCCAGTGTATCCGCTTTGGAACCCTAACTACCCACCGGGATCTGTAGTTTCATATGTGGCATTTGTTTTGTAATTATTTGTTCCTTATCTCGTCGTCTTTGGTTGTCTTGGACATGCTGTACTTCGTAATGGTGATATTTCTGACTATTTTATTTTATATTGGGTGTACAGAAAACTTGACAGTAAATCACAAATGTTGCTTGCCTCGTACAAAAAGTGGAAAACATACGACGTTTATCTAGTCCCATTGAATAGCTGGACGAAGTGAAACTTTATACAAAAACATTTGATTATGTTTTGTCTCCCGAAGGAATAAATATTGAAAGAGCCCTATATACCATATGGACAGGCAATTTAGTTCATGATTGACAGACGCTGTAACTCTGTTTGTTTGTGATACATTGTCTAGACATGGCAAATGCCACATGAATAGAGTCCATTAGAAAATATGAGTTATTTCATGCCGAAGGAATCTCGAGGCATCTTTGCTTCTCGTTAGGATGAACACTAGAGATTTGAAATATACATGTGAAGACGCGAATGCATTTTTATACCATTTTATTTTTATATGGCCAGTTATAATTGCCAAGGTGTAAAATGTATCAGTAAGTACATATAATAATCTAGCACCATACGAACGTACAGTTGAACTTCAATAGCTCGATCATCTTAATGACCTTGGAAATTTGTTCGACATGGATAGTAGCGACAGAGGGTTAGTCTAATGAACACTAGAGATTTGAAATATACATGTGAAGACGCGAATGCATTTTATACCATTTTATTTTTACATGGCCAGTTATAATTGCCAAGGGGTAAAATGTATCAGTAAGTACAAATAATAATCTAGCACCATACGAACGTACAGTTGAACTTCAATGGCTCGATCATCTTAATGACCTTTGAAATTTGTTCGACATGGATAGTAGCGACAGAGGGTTAGTCTAATGAATGCACACAACATACATGTTCATAATAAAACAAGTTAATTACCCTAGCATTTTGCTATATGTTTATCTTCTTGTGGTATCGGATGAATTTCATAGTGGATTCAAAATAAGTTAAAATCAACTATGGTGAACGAGCCATCAATGTTAGGGTCATTAAAATTTTATTTAATTAACTAATTTCTGTGGGACATTTTTGTTCTTTGTTATAATTCTTGTCTGTCTGGTAAACAACACATCCTAACGTTTGATTAACATATATTATAACAGGTAATTGACATTCATATGCAAATAAAATAGGCTCTTTGCTATCTGACGCGGAATTTGAACAAGACCTCTTCAGATCCGACGAAATAGTCATGAAAATTTTTAACTTTACATTACAGATTTAAATGATGTCTTGATTTTTAAATGATGTCAGTTCGCAGGTCATTCGCAGGTCACTTATCATTGGGAGCTAATGAAAACGAATACTACTAGTCCGATACATCTACAAAGTATGCTAATTTTACTAAAGTACGCAAGTCAACAATGCTTTGTACAACCATTGTGGAGCAAGCGTCACGATTTCTAGTTTATTTATATGGTTTCTATGTTAAATTACGAATGATTTAGGACACCCGTACGTGTACCGTACAAGTATGTGTAGCTAAAACGAACTGTATCAGATTTATAGTTGAGGGTTCAGCGCTCGTAAAACCTGGCCTAAGCTCCTACAGTGTTACTGTAATGTCCCAATGCGGTATTCCTATGTTATTTCCTCTTAGTTTTGCTTGTTCTGTTTTCATAATATGAGTTGTTTTCGGATGATGTTTCGTTCCGTTAAAAGTATAAACCCAGGAAGGACTAAAGTTTTTTTGTTTTTTTTTCCCGGAGCTACCGAAAAAAAAGGAGAGATGAGTTACAAAACAACGGCACATTTACTCTAACGACATACAAAGAAATAAACTTCAACAGAGGGACCGCATTAGAACAGTCAGCAGAAAAAAAAAAATACTCGCATCGGGAGTGTGGTGTTTAATCTAGGTTTACTCGATCGAAATCTCACCCTTAATACCGTTGCAGCTCCGAATTACAAATATATAATTCGTCCGCGTAAAGTCTTCTACTTCATCGGTAAACCAACACAGTGACAAGTAAATGAGCAGAACTTTGCGATGAAGCACAGTAGAAAGCTAAAAAGGTAAGAGAAAAGTCCAGGGAGTGCCATAATCAGAAACCGCAGCCCTTCTCAGACCCCAAGAGGAAGAGGAAACCGACAAATCTAAACAAGCACAAACCGAACAAACGTACGAAAAGCACTAAGATTAGCTCTCTCTTCCCCAAGCGATGTAATCGCAATACTTAAAGGACTGAAAAAAAACACAAAAACAAAATGACACACGGAAAGACATACAACAAATCGCCTCGTAGAATAAACCACAAAGCAACAAAGAGTAAGACTAACACCGGGACCACCACCTTAGAACGGTCGGTAGAGCAAACAACCGGAGGGTTTAAAGCACTTTTACAGCTAGCTAACTTCACCCTGGGTCCCGATGCTACTCTTAGTACAGAAATACATAAAAATTCGGTTCGCATAAAGGCTCCCATCTAAGTCAATGCATCAAAGCGAAAACATAAAAATCAAATTAATCACTATAATAAACAAAGATGATTACTCATGGCTAATTCTACTGTATACCAGAGTAAATGAAAACCAATAGTTGAACCACGGCGGGCCAAGCCAAAGACATATCGTCAATTCCCACCCCACTGGTTAAAGTTTTACGAAGAGGCCGTCATTGAGTCTGAGGCCCGAACCGCAGTCGTGCAATTAAAGAGTGAAGCATAGCCATCAAGTTTAGATTTATCGGTTTCCTCTTCCTCTTGGGGTCTGGGAAGGGCTGCGGTTTGTGATTGTGGCACTCCCTGGACTTTTCTCTTACCTTTTTTAGTTCCAAATCTAATAAAAATATTATCCAAAAGATAAACAAGGGCATCACAGACTTTTTGACACGACCATAAATAGTGATTATTATATACATCAGAAGTCAAGAAAGCACATTCTTCAAGTTCCGAAACGAAATGTGCAACAGCAAACCACAAAAACATCAATGAAGTTCCCTATAGACAGTCAGCGAAAACAATTATTGGGGGTTTAAATTAGTTTTGCTGGATCGAAACAATGTACTTAATTCTGATGCACTCATACGTACAAATAAATTCGTTCTGCATACATTCCTTTACCTAATTGTAAAATATACCAGTAAACCATACATAAACACAAACTGCAATGAAACAAATTAGAACGTTTACTAGCAGTCTGAAACCAGAGCGTAAGTAATCTACATTTAATCATGATGGGCCCGACCTAAGACACCAGTAGTACGATGCTAAAATTTCCAAACAGATTTAGGAAAAAATCGTCATTCAGTCTGAGGCCAGACTCACTGTCTGGGGCAATTAAAGCAACGTCATTAACCAGTATTAGGTTATTTATTTTCAACTTTGCCGCGTTCATGTTGTTATCGATATTTGTAACGTTTGGCAAGCTCTTTAAATTTTCCGAAAAGGCAGTATTACGAATAAGCCTTTTGAAGTAGTTGCGGTCATGGTACCTAAGCGAAATGCAAACTCATAAATTCGTAAACGAATGACTAATCAGAATGTTCAGACCAACAGACATGGACCCCATAATAAAGGGTGTAATCAGGCGTCCGCGAATAGTAAGCATTACTTGGTAAGCAAGCTTCGTCCACCATTCCCATAGGCCTGAACGAAAGAAATGTCAGTAGAAGCGTATGTCCGGGCTTTGGGAAGTCTATTTAATTTACAGATTATATTGCTGACAAAAACAAAATCCGACAGATTTTTGCGAGAAGTGTTTTAAACAACATTATAAGTTGAAATTATTTCAGTTTAACGGCGTAAAGCCCAGAATTTTTTTTATCCAGTTTATGATACCGAGATCCCTGTTTTAAAAGTTTAGCAGTCAAACGTTTATTCCGATTATGAAATTCACTGACGTGGCTAGATTGTCTAGCAAATTAAATTAGTTAAACTGTATATACAATAACTTGTAGCACACAGGGAAAAATGTATATACAATAAATTGTAGCCACAAGGACATCGCCATCCAGAAAAGGAAAACTTACAATATCAAAATCCGATTCCTTTTGTCATAAATTTAAGTAGATGAAAAAAAAAAAAAAAAAAAAAAAAAAAAAAAAACACATTTGAAGGTGAAACACTACAGAACATTTCACAAAATGGATCGCCTTTGAACAGTCACAAATAAATGATAGGGTGGGATAGTGTTAAAGTGTGTGTGTGTGTGTGGGGGGGGGGGGGGGGTTAGGGTAAAGGCAGCGCTTAAGTTAGTTTGACGGTATCCCAACCCTCGCCCTCAGCTTTCATAGTGATAAAAACGTATATTTGGTCGATCCGCGTGGAGATGAGTTGATCCAAGAATCATTATGGACAACACATAAATCACAGATATAGCCGATAATGAAGCACACGTAAGTCCTTAACAGAACAACAAGCATTTCCATACTGTGAATTCATACTTTCATTTGCTACTAACGTAAAGATAAGAGGATTAGGTGGAAAGTTCGATAATACTTATTGGATGCTTACACACAATTCACACTCTTTTCACAGCGCTTATATATCAATCGGCTGTCAATAATCTTTATATTCTCACTAGTTGGTCACTGAATAACTAATGAAAAGAAAGACTGCAACAATTATTGTTTCCTTAGGGCTATTTTAGAAAAAAAAACAAAAAAAAAACACATTGCATATTTACAGCTATCAAAGTTGAATAGTTTCTTTGTTTCGAAACTTTTTGTACAGATTTATTTAGTACTTTATTTTGTTGGCTATAAAAGCTGAGACTTTGCTGCGTATTGTAACAATCAAAATCATCTAGCACGCATCTATAAAAGGTGTGAGTTCCTTATTACATATATATTTATTGTATTCCATTTTCAGATAATAATAATAATAATAATAATAAGAAGAAGAAGAATAATGATAAATAAATTTTCTTTCAAATGCACATCTTTTAAATTTGTACTGTTTATTACATGAGTAACTATTTTAATGTAATATCCAAGTGGGGTGTACAATTTATAGTCTTATTTTAATATGCAATTTAACAGACAAAAGTGTGATTGAGACACAAAATGAAATTTCGAAACATCGGACCTATTATGTTAAGCGAATGAGTTAGCATGGCCATATATGATCCTTTTTTAGGCCTGTGGGCATGGTGGGCGTTTGCTTACCAAATAATGCTTACTATTCGCGGACGCCTGATTACACCCTTTATTCTGTTGGTCTGAACGTTCTGATTCATCCCACGTTTACGGATTTATGAATTTGGTTTATGGCTCAGGTACCATGACCGCAATTACTTTTTTTTTTGTGTGTGGTCTTTTGTTTCCAAAACCAACATTTTAGATTTGTATCTTACTTCATGCAGCTGGTGTTTAGTGGTGTGTGGTGGCTATCAAACGTCACCAGTAGGAAATTATTTTTGTTTTTACCTTTGGGATCATTGAGCCCATTCTGATTTGTTTGATTACCTTTTAAAGTTAATAAATGAACAAAGGAAATAATACAATTAGATCCACATCAAGCCCAAAACACCAAAGGGAAAATAGACAAATACAATTAAGCAGCCACAAAAAGAACAGATGGCAAGCAGAGTTGAGAACTCTTTCCCACACAGCTGGAAACTCTGTTTTCTAAACTTAACTAAATATATCTTAAACGTAAACCGGTGCTAGTGGGCGTATGTAGCCTCGCAAACTATATTGCTGTACATGAAGAGACTTAAGCGAGTCTTCGGTTTTGGTTATTTGTTTGTTCGCTGTTTCCATAGGTAACCTTTTAGAGTTTTGTTTTACTTTAATGCAGCTAGTGTTAAATGCTGTGTGGCGGCCGTAAAACGTCTCCCAGTACTTCACCATAGTAATAATTACATTTTTTTTATTTATTTTTTTTTTTTTCCATTTGGGATTATTGAACCCATTCTGGCTACTTTGTTAGCCAGGCACCACTTAAACTGGTGCTAGGGGGCGTATGCAACCTCGCAAATAGCAGTGTTGTATATGAAAAGACTTATTAAAACCGAGTCTCCCTTTTTTGTTCTTGTATGTGTTATTTGTTCCCAAATGCAGCCTTATAGATATTATTATATTTCAAATAATTCAGCAGATATTTACACAGATGGATATTTCAACCAATCAACGGACAACATCTTGAAATACAAAGGAAAGCAATGATCAGGAATCGATACAATTATCCCACACCTCCCATCAGAGACATCAAAGGGAACGAAACACAAACACGAATAACTGGACCCTAATGGACACATCACTAGCAGAAAGCCAAACGGACAGTTACTTTCCCACAAAGTGGCCAAATGGCTATCCAAAACAAAAAAAAATGTAAGCGACACACACATTCAAAGACGAACTATAATAAAAATAAACCATGACAGAAGAACCGCCTTGGAACGGTCAGTGAAAAGTATTTCACTGGGGGCTTAAATTGATTTTACGTGGTCACAATCCTCGCCCTTACTTCTGCTGCGGTTTAGACACATAATTTATTCTGCCCGCATGAAGTCCTCCAAACTCATAAGTGCTATATCTCCGAGAACACAAAAATCTACAAATTACAGAGATGAAACAACGATGAGGGCTCGACAGCACGAAACAACTGAAATGCTAGAGAAAAAGGAAACCAACAGTAAGACTCCGGTGGGCCCGACCAAAGATAGAGCATCAAGTACCAACGAACATTACCCAAAATTAAAATTCAAATAAGCCTTTACGCTGGAACCATCATAGAATCTGAGGCCTAACCCGCCGGCGTGCAATTAAAGAGGAAAGCAAAGTTATTAACCGTGATTGGGTTAACATCCATGCATGCAGTCTGTCGTATAACATTTATGTTGTACCCAATCTTTTTATATCGAAGAATGATTTTACGAAATTGGGTACTAAAGTTATTGCAAGCATTAATTTTTCTGAATTTATATACTAAGTCACCATAAAATTCGAGTTCCGATAGGCTTTGTTGAAGAAGAGATTTGAATCCAACATTGAATACAGAAACTAAATCGGAATGACGTCTATAAAAACGTTTGAAACATCAAACTACGTTGAAACATCAAACTACGTAGAACTAAAAATGAACACCTCTCTGTACCTAAACTAGGAGCAATGGCGTAAGTACAAGCACAGTATACACACATGCATGGACACAGTCTGTTTTTTTATACATATGGTTAGGATAAACCTGTTCGAAATAAATATGATATATTTCAATTTATTCAAGATAAAAATAACCATTTATATATCTTAAACATGCACAAACAAAACATTTTGAAATACCAATTAATACATGACCTTAATTGGTCGGGTCTAAACAGCGATGTATGCTAACAAGTGACCAATTAATCGCATGAAATAGTACTGTGACGTATTTGGGGATCTCAGATGTCTACTTAAAATAAAAACTGGCAAACACTTCTGCTACAAGGCTTATTGGAATCTGTATTTTATAATAACATTATGTATCAAAAAGGGTAAGAGAAAAGTCCTGGGAGTGCCACAATCACAAACCGAACCGCAGTCCTTCCCAGACAAAAAGAGGAAGAGGGAACAGACAAAACCAAACAAGCACAAATCCAACAAACATATGAAAAGCACTAAGATTAACTCTCTCGTCCCAAAGCGAGGTAATCGAAATGCTAAAAGGACTGAAAAACCACATAAGAACAAAATAACACAAGATAAGGCATAAAACAAATAGCCTTGTAGAATAAACAACAAAACAACAAAGAATAAGACTAACATCGGGACAACCGCCTTAGAACGGTCCATTACGAAAACAAGCCTATTCAAATATACTGAAAATTTTACCACCAAAAAATGAAAAATTTCAGATAAAAATTCTGATATTTATTTTTTATATTTCTGCTCAAATCATAGATTGTGGGTACTCTTTAGAACCGCCTCGGCGAGGCGGTTCTAACGAGTACCCACAATCTGTGTTTTGAGCAGAAATAAGAAAAATAATGTATACCCCTGTAAACCCCAGTTTTACTATATAAAAGTGGGGTTTATGGGGGTCAACATTATATAGGCATGTTTTCATGATGCAGTAGAATAAACCACCGGGTGGGAGGGGAGGGGGTGGTGTGGGGATGTTAAAGCACTTTTACAGCTAACCAACTACACCGTGGGTCCCGATGCTACTCTTAACACAGAAATACATAAAATTCGGTTCGCATAAAGGCTCCCAACTCAGTCAATGCATCAAAGCGAAACCATAAAAATCAAATTAATCGCAATGATAAACAAAGACGAGTACTCATGGCTAATTCTAATGTACGTCAGGGTAAATGAAAACCAATAGTTGAACAACGGCGGGCCAAAAAAAAAAAAGGTGAGAAAAAAGTCTAGGGAATGCCTCAATCACAAACCGCAGCCCTTCCCAGACACAAAGAGGAAACAGACAAAACAAAACAAGCGCAAATCGAACAAACGCACGAAAAGCACTAAGATTAGCTCTCTCTTCCCCAAGCGATGTAATCGCAATGCTAAAAGGACTGAAAAACACAAGAACAAAGTAACACAAGGTAAGACATAAAACAAATACCCTCGTAAAATAAACCACAAAACAACAAAAAGTAAGCCTAATACCGAGATCTCCGCCTTACAACAGTCAGTAGAATAAACCACCGTGGGGTTAAAAGCACTTTTACAGCTAGCCAAGTTCACCGTGGGCCCCGATGCTACTCTTAATACAGAAATACATAAACATTCAGTTCGCATAAAGGCTCCCAACTCAGAAAAATGCATCAAAGCGAAAACATAAAAATCAAATAAATCACTATGAAAAACAAAGACAAATGAAAACCAATAGTTGAACCACGGCGGGCCAAGCCAAAGCCATATCGCCAAGCCCCAATCCACTGGTTAAAAAAAAGGTAAGAGAAAAGTCCAGAGGATGCCACAATCATAAACCGCAGCGCGTCCAAGACCCCAAGAGGAAGAGGAAACCGACAAATCCAAACAAGCACAAATCGAACAAATGTACGAAAAGCACTAAGATTAGCTCTCTCTTCCCCAAGCGAGGTAATCGTAATACTAAAAGGACTGAAAAACACAAGAACAAAATGACACACGGAAAGACATACAACAAATCGCCTCGTAGAATAAACCACAAAGCAACAAAGAGTAAGACTAACACCGGGACCACCGCCTTAGAACGTTTAGTAGAGTAAACCACCGGGGGATTTAAAGCACTTTTACAGCTAGCTAACTTCATCCTGGGTCCCGATGCTACTTTTAATACAGAAACATATAAAAATTCGGTTCGCCATAAAGGCTCCCAACTCAGTCAATGCATGAAAGCGAAAACACAAAAATCAAATTAATCACTATAATAAACAAAGACGAGTACTCGTGGCTAATTCTACTCTATGACAGTATAAATGAAAACCACGGCGGGCCAAGTCAAAGACATATCGTCAAGCGCCAACCCACTGGTTAAAGGTTTACGAAGAGGCCGTCATTGGGTCTGAGGTCCGAACCGCCGTCGTGCAATTAAACATGAAGCATAGCCAGCAACAATGATTGGGTTGACAACTAGGCATGCAGTCTGCAGCATAATATCCAGGCTATAGCCAATTCTTTTATAACGGTTAACAAGTTTTCTGAATTGCTCCGAAAGTTAGATTTACCTACAATTTTTCTAAATCTGTACACTAAGTCACCGTAAAATTCGGGTTCAGATATACCTTGTTGCAGAAGTGTTTTCAGCCTGACGCTATATTTTTCTAACAAGGCACTGTGTCTGCGATAAAATTTCGAAAACGCCTTACGAAGTTTAAAATAACGATAGCCCTGCCTAAGAAGTTTGGCAGTAAGGGCTTTATTACGGTAGTTAGTCATTAAGATTTGAAGAAGTTCTGGCGAATCTAATAAGTTGAGATATGTATACCCCATATGATACGCCAGGGGACATCGCCATCCAGAAAAGGGAAACTGACTATATCAAAATCAAATTGTCCCGTTTATCATAAATTTTGGAGGAAACCGTACCATTAGAAATACATAGATTCAAATCCAAAAAAGGTGCCTCGGTATCGGAAGAATTTGCTCTATTTAATTGGAGTTCTGTAGGGTATATCCGGTCCACCATTTGGTCAAAGTTAATATTGTCAATATTTAATAAATTATTAAGGTATCTTGAAGTTGAATTGAAAGCCTCAATAATGTCAGCCTGATTTTCATGTGAGAAAAAAGGTAAGAGAAAAGTCCAGGGAGTGTCACAATCACAAACCGCAGCCCTTCCCAGTCCCTAAGAGGAAGAGAAAACCGACAAATCTAAACAAGCACAAACCGAAAAAACGTACGAAAAGCACTAAGATAAGCTCTCTCTTCCCCAAGCGAGGTAATCGCAATACTAAAAGGACTAAAAAACACAAGAACAAAATGACACACGGAAAGACATACAACAAATCGCCTCGTAGAGTAAACCGCAAAGCAACAAAGAGTAAGACTAACACCGGGACCACCGCCTTAGAACGGTCGGTAGAGCAAACCACCGGGGGGTTTAAAGCACTTTTACAGCTAGCTAACTTCACACTCGGTCAAGATGCTACTCTTAATACATAAATACATAAAAATTCGGTTCGTATAAAGGCTCCCAACTCAATCAATACATCAAAGCGAAAACATAAAATTCAAATTAATCTCTACAATAAACAAAGACGAGTACTCATGGCTAATTCTACTGTATGCCAGAGTAAATGAAAACCAATAGTTGAACCACGGCTGGCCAAGCCAAAGAGATATCGTCAAGCCCCAACCCAAAGACTTCATAAAATCTGTCTCATAACAAAAACGAAACAAGTCTTCAACAAGAGGAGCACAATTAGTTCCCATCGGAATACCAATAGTTAGCCTATAAAGTTTAGTTCCAAATCTAATAAAAATAATATTTAAAAGATAAACAGGGGCATCACAGACTTTTTGACACGACCATAAATTGTGCTTATTATATACATCAGAAGTGAAAAAAGCACATTCTTCGTTGCAAGCCAAATATTGGGTATTCTCCCGAATAAACGTTCGGTTAATTAAATCAATAGGTTTATCTTTTATAAGGTAACCCACCACCCACTGGTTAAAGTTTTTCGAAGAGGCCGTCTTTGAGTCTGAGGCCCATATCGCAATAAAATAGTGAATCACAGCCATCAACAATAATTGGGTTGACAACTAGGCATGCAATCTGCCGCATAATATCCAGGCTATAGCCAATTCTTTTTATAACGGTTAATTAGTTTTCTGAATTACCCGAAAAGTTAGATTTTCGCACATTGTTTTTAAATCTAGTAAAAATGTAGAAAAACTCAATTGTTTTATCGTTTTATTAAAATTGACTTATGTTATAAACGAAAGGGGTTTAACATTGAAGTCAGTCTTCTTGCTTAGCGGTTAATCCCACTACGGTTGACCACTTTAATTATCGCCGATGGGTCGGGGTTTAGACTCTATGATGACCCCGACTGAAAAACTATTCATTAGATGGTCTAGGTCGGAATTGTGTTTATGTCTGTTTCTCGGCTCACCGGGATTCAACTGGTGGTTTCCGTTTGCTTCAGTATTCCAGTGGTGTTGTTTGACAATCCAGGGATCTCCAAATGGATCAACACGTTGTTTCTGTTGAGTCCTCATCTTTGCTCCATTCTATGCTTTATATGTGATTTATCTATTGCCCGTAATAACTCATGGATGAGTTAGAAGACGACCTCCGCATGGACAAAAGAAATATATATTTCTACCACTATGGAAGTTGAGGGCGAAGGTTGGGCTCAGCTTTTGTTAAAGAGATCAGCCGTGGATACACTTGGAATTATAGCCAGTGTTCTGAATGAACACAACATTTGTGACTCCTTGTTTGATTTCCTGTGTACCAATACCAATTTGAAACGAGGTCTACTCTAAAAGAAAGAATTCATTCCAATGTTGATAAATTGATATTGATTATTTTCTGTCAAAACAGATGCTTTTTCGACGGAAGACTAAAACATAATTGACAGAGCGGAGTTGCATTAAAGTGTATTCATTCCCACAACTGCAATATACAGCCTGTCTAGACATGGTTCTGTAAAATTTATTTTCAGTAGAGGCTAAGGAAGTCCTACATAGTTTCTTTTGCGCAATTTGTTCATTTACATCTAGTATTACCCATGTTTCAACCATTGCCTGGACATTAAGACTGAATTGTCATTAGAGCACCTAGTCCGAGTCTTCTCTGACGTTTAAGTGGCTTTTCTTTATTTTGATATTTACCACTTACCGTCAGAGCAGCTTAGCTATCGAATTTTCCCAGCCAGTCTTGGCTGGACACTTTCAAAGGAAAATTCTGAATATCATCCAGTAGATAGCAACATTAACTTTTAGAATAAATAAAAGGACTCATTTTCAAATAAATAATTTGTTTTACTGACATCCTGAATCATAACCAGCGTTTTCACTATACCTGAACCAGCGTTTTTACTATACCTGTCAAAATCTACCCTCGTTGCCTAGACTGTACAAGGTAAAAACAAATTTGTTGCACCAAAATGGCAATTATTCATTACCAAGTATTATCAGTTTTTAGTCATCAAATATTAGTCTGATAATCCGAAGGGGCTATCTTCATTACACATTACCTTTTCTTTGTTTTTTTTTTTTTTTTTGTTTTTTTTTTTTTTTTTTTTTTTTTTTTGGTAAAAACCCTCATTTTAGACAGGAGAGGAAAATTCCTGATTTTCATAATAGTAGTTACTCTGATGTTAAAGGAAAATATCAATACAAAAAAAGCCACTTGGATTATAGAACACCGAACAGTTTAAACCATCAGTATATCATGAAAAACTCTTTACAGTGACGTAAATGTAACTTATTCAGATTTCGCTCCATTCCTGCAAAAGTAAAATCGTTCTTCAGAATATTTTTGTATAAAATTTTGGTGGGCTCACGTATCACAGTTTTGCTTCGACAAAGGACTAGTTAATCATCCTAAAGCGCATTGAGGAACGGTAACTAGTGTATACGTCTGCTTCAGGCAATAAAATAAATTTGTCTCATAAATCAAATAAATATATGTAAAATATTCTGAGTAAAGGGATATTTTGCCAGTTTTATTGATTCTGTAAAACTGACTTTGAAAGCGTACTCTTATCATTCATGATATATTTGTAATATATATATTCAGTGTACTATATCCCTATGGCCGATATTCTGCGATTTTAACAAGATAGGGTGACTTCTTGGTTACTATCGTATACTTAATATTTCCACTGTTATAAACAGAAGGGGAACACACTGTTAGGGTTTCTTCGTAGTGTAAAACCCTTGTCATAAGGGAGGGGGTGCAAAATCAGTTGTCAAAGAGTTACCTTCTCTGAAAGAGTGTGCATTTTCCTTTAAACAGCTTACACTCATCATTTAAGATTTGTTTTATATATGCGGGATGCCAATGAAAATAGTGTCTTACTACGATGGCACAGTGGTAGATAGGTCAACAAACCCTGGTGGTCGGAAACTGGTTTCATAAAGTATAAATGAATTGTCTCACTATCTTCCTCGGGAATATTCGCTTTTAGTCTAAATATTTTGACACCTTAATTCCTAAAATAAATAGTCTCAATTTTAATTAAACAAAATTGGTATAGAAATTACCAAGAAAATTTCGCGGGCAAACAACACAGCTCCCTACCCCATTCCTGCCACCCACGACCACCAGAAGAAGAAAAAGAGACTCGGACGTACGAAGCATAGTACTGCATTAAACATCATAGTGGTGTACAGTCTGCTTATCCGTTCAGTCCTAGGGTATCTGTTCTTAATCTAGTATATAACGCCACTAAATCTGGTACACAGTAGTTGCTTCTACATAGGCTCATATGGAGGCATCTCTTGTAGAAAAAAAAAAGTTTGTAAAATAGCTAATGTGCATTTTCGGTCTGGTACGAGCGTATCTTCCAAACATCTCTCTCTCTCTCTCTCTCTCTCTCTCTCTCTCTCTCTCTCTTTCATATGTGACATGTGTTTTGTCCTTCTATATTGCTTCGGGTATTGTTAGTTATTAAGGTATTTCACGGGTATCCTCTCTTATCTTTTAATTTCGTCTGTTCTTGAGGAATAATGACTCAATGCAAAATCTCATGTCGCGTTTTTCAGCGTTCAAACGTAGAATATGTAACGAGCATGGGCAGATTATGCGATCCAACGAAGAAAAGCCAACGAAAAAAAATGCTAATTGCTTTACCACATCACACAGTTGATTAGGATTGGTCATTGTCAGTAATGACAGACGAACAACAGGTTTACTCTACTGACCGTTCTAAGGCGGTGGTTCGGTGTTAGTCTTACTCTTTCTTGCTTTGTGTTTTATTCTACGAGGCGATTTGTTTTATGCCTTACCTTGTGTTGTTGTGTTCAGTCTTTTTAGCCTTGCGATTACCTCGCTTGGGGAAAACTAATCTTAGTGCTTTTCGTACGTTTGTTCGATTTGTGCTTGTTTGGTTTTGTCAGTTTCCTCTTCCTCTTGGTGTCTGGGAAGGTCTTCGGTTTGTGATTATGGCATTTCCTTAACTTTTTACTTACCCTTTCTTGTTGGCAAATTGTTTTCCAGCGCGAACCCATACATTGGTTTCTTAATTTTGGCTGATATAAATGCACGTAGACTGTGACATTTATTGTTTGGTTATAACTCTTCACGCATATATAAATGTTAAGTAGCATGGTTTATCTGTTCGTCGGTTCGTCCACCCTGACATTGTTTTTACTAAACAGGAAGGCATAACAGCGCTTTGGTTTCCGCGCAAACCACTCGGAAATTGATATTTCATGTATAGCTGTTCTTTTATCGATTCCTTCTTGATTGTCCGTTAGATACACACTTTATATTTTTATTTGAATATAACCCTTTTTTTATTGTTGTTCGGGATACATGGATAAACGAGAGGACTTCTATAATAAAATAACCCTTTTCAGGCAATAAATTATTTATATTCTTTTTAACACGTCTGGTAAACTATCACAAGTACCTCCGCGGAGGTACCGATTAAATTGTTGTGACAGATATCCGGAGCTACCTGTGATGGTCATAAACTAGACATAAAAAGATAGGTGTTCGTCTTTTTTGATAAAATACACAATAACCAGAGAGTGTACTGAAAATCAAACAGTGCTATTCGACCCTTATAGGCATAAATTTTTTGTCACACATCATATCCCCCAGAACTTTCCATATTTACCAAAGATACGACCTTTGAAGTGGCTTCGAAGTCAGCCCGAAGTACTCGAAACAGAAAAAGACCGATCGTTTTTTGTTGTTGTTTTTTTTTTTTTTTTTTTTTTTTTTTGTATCTTGTATTTAAATATGTTTATCTTGGTTACTGATATAAAGTTGTTAACCTGTTTGCCTGAATACAGATATCGATAAACTCCAAATAAGGCTGGATTCTTCAAAAAACAGCTGTAGGTGCCTGTGACGTCGTGGAGGTGCCTGTGATGTAAAGAAATATATATTGAAAATGTGAAGAGTTATTGCCACTGCAAATATTGATATAATTCTTTTCTAGATTCCTGCCTGGAAAGAATCATTCATTCAGCGTCGCAATACGCTATCATACTGTGTATGCCATGAATTTCCATGTTCAAGTTACAAAACATAATCTCAAAGAATTATTGGTGCTTATGAGTTAGATTGTCATAGAATGCTCACTGAAGTAAGACTTTTTTTTCTTGAATGGTGGTGACTGTAATCGGGAGGTGCTGCCTGTTTGTCATTCAAACTCGTAGAAAATTGTCTTTGCTAAATATATCACACGCCACGCCAGCTACACATATGGTGTACCAAAAGTGTAAAAAATGCCGATGCCTGTCACCGTAAATTATGACGCAGTTTAAGCATTACTGGAACACCTAAAATAACCCTACGTTGTTGACCCTTTTGGTAACTCGTGATCGGAATTTTACTATAAATCATCTGAAATTCAGTTTCCAAATAGCCACAAAGTGCATCAAATATGCTGACAAAAGAGCAGTTTTCCGACATATTGTTGATTTTGCAAACGCTTCGACAAAATAATTTCATAGTGGTTTATTTGGTGACTGAATTTAACACGATTTACAGTAAGATTCCGATCACTTCACTTTATTAAAAATTGTAATGTCGAGATTATGTCATGTGTTGATGATGTAACACCTAGGCCTTACGGATGTGTTTGAATTCTAGCGCTGGCAATATAAAACAGCAAGAGTGAATCACTTGCAACACCTTCGAGTCCACTCACCACAAAGGTAACATAAACGGCGAGCCAGGCCGCGTAGCGCAGTCGGAAGAGCGACTAACTCAAGAGCCAGAGGTCCCCACTTACTTTTCTTTCTCCTTCCGCTGATTCAAGAAGGGCAGTTGTCAGTTACTGACGAAAGTTTGTTCACTTATTACCGGTCGACCCCTTAGGAGGTCTAAGCCTGCCCAGAAATAGTGTGGTAAGGTTAATTGATAGTCCCGACATGATTTTAGTTATTTACAGGGGACGCAAAGAAACACAACAACAAAACTACAACAATACATACAGCGAGCGTCATACGACATATGCGAGCGATACGCATACGAGTTACCAAAAGGGTCAACAACGTAGGTTATTTTACGTGTTCCGGTAATGCTCAAACTGCATCATAATTTACGGTGGCAGGCATCGGCATTTTTTATACTTTTGGTACACCATATGTGTAGCTGGCGTGCCGTGTGATATATTTAGCAAAATTCGTGACATACACAGTATGATAGCTTACTGCGACGCTGAATGAATGATTCTCTCCAGGCAGTGATCTAGAGAGGAATTATATCAATATTTGCAGCTGCAAAACCTTTTCAGATTTTCACTATATTTCTTTACATCACAGGCACCTCCACGACGTCACAGGCACCTCCAGCTGTTGTTTGAAGAATCCAGCTTTACTTGGAGTTCATCGATATCTGTATTCAGGCAAACAGGTTTACTTTACATCAGTGTACCAAGATAAACAGATTTGTATGCAAGATATCCGCATTTAGAATCAACAACGATCGGTCTTTTTCTGTTTCGAGTACTTCGGGCTGACTTCGAAGCCACTTCGAAGGTCGTATCTTTGGTAAATATGAAAGATTCTGGGGGATATGACGTGTGACAAAACTTTATGCCTATAAGGGTCGAATAGCACTGTTTGATTTTCAGTAAACTCTCTGGTTATTGTGTATTTTATCAAAAAAGACGAGCGCCTATCTTTTTATATCTAGTTTTTGACCATCACAGGTAGCTCTGGATATCTGTCACAACCATTTAATCGGTACCTCCGCCGAGGTACCTGTGACAGTTTACCAGGCGTATTTTAGAACGATACTTTGTACTTTGGTTGTAACCATGGGAAACAAAACTTTTAAACATTAATAAAACTTCATAATCATAAATTGGTTTAACCTATACTTACAATTCACTTATAAAGCGAAAAAGAAATAAATAGAAACGAAGGCAATGATCATAAATCCATACAACTTCCTAAAACCTTCCTTCAAGACACCAAAGGGAAAAAAGGACGCACTTAAAGCAACAGTACCACAATCAAAACACTACAAGCAGACAGCCAAAAGGACAATTTCTTTCAAAAAATTGGCCAAACGGCTATCAAAATAAAATTAAAAAAAAAAAAAATCACCAGGACAAACATGCAAAGACAGATAATGACAGAAATAGTAAACCACAGCAGAGGCACCGCCTTGGAACGATCAATAAAAATTTTACTGAGGGGCGTAAATCGATTTAACATGGCCACAACCCTCGTCCTTAGTTCTGCCGTAGTATACACAAGACATTTATTCAGTCCGCGTAAAGGGGTTCTCACTCATTAGCGCAACATCTCTGAGAACACAAAATTCGAATGAACACATAGATAGAAAGATGAGCACTATACAGTATTCTCCATTGCATTTTTTATGATGTTTGCAGATTTTCAGAATTTTAGCAAGGCTGAGAGTAAAACATCTGCATGTAGATATAGTCTGAAAAGTGGTAAAAAAGAAAAGTCCAGAGGATGCCAAATCCCAAGTCGCAGCTAATCCCTGACGCCCTGAGGAAGAGAAAAAAGACACAAATCTACACGCGCAAAACAAACACAAGAAAAGCACACAGACCCGCTCTCTCTTCCCAAAAAGATGACTGCAGTGTTAAAAGGACATAGTAATAATAATAATAATAATACACAAGGACAAAACTCAAGGCAGGACTTTATCTAAATTGCCACGTAGAATTAACAATAAAGCTACAGAGTTTGAGCATCACCAGTACCACCGCCTTGAAACCTGGAAAGTTTATAGAAAACAAATACAGTCGACTCTCGTTATCTCGAATTCCAAGGGACTCTCTGAAATACTTCGAGATATCCGTAGTTCGACATATCAGGTTTGCAGAATTGAGGAAAAAATAATTTGATTAACCACATTTAACAAACTGATAGGTAATTGGACTTTTAAAGTTAGAGATATATTGAAAATATTGTGGAAAAGAGAAGAAATTGCTCCTTAGGAGCAATTTCTCCTCTTTTCTACAATATTTTCCATCTGTTGTCAGGTTTTCATGTATAGGCAGGGACCAGATTTTCACTTCGAGATAAGCGGTTATTCGAGATAAGCGAGGTCAACTGTAAAATATCCGAATAAGCAGACTCGACGCCTCATGGAATGTAGGTGTTGGTTGCTGAACAATGAAGGTTGACACATCTGCTAAATCTGACGAAGTTATATAGGGTTACAGAATAAATGAGCGCGCAGTTCCATGTTTAATTCTAGAACGCTTGTGCTGGACCTTACCCGTCTGTGGTCGAGCGCACTGTGGTTATGTTCGAAGATTTTTGTAACGAAAACGATATGAGTTTCACTTTGTTTTGCCGTCGAACCTTTTCTTTAAGCCATATGCGGAGCAAACAATTTATGTACTGTTTTGAGACAAAGGGCATTATGAATCTTCAAAACATTGTTTACTTCTTTTCGATCTTTGTTTTGTTTTCGATGAAGTATTGTTTTTTATTTTAGTATTATTGATGTATTTAGGTGTTAGCCATGCAAACACTTGTCCGATGCTTGTTAGCGTTCTTGTGTGTCATCTGTTTATTCAGTCGCACGATTAGAGCCCGGTTATTACATCATTAGCTACTTTGTTAAAATACAGTTTCGGTAAGCTTGGGCAACCACATTGTAAAATAGTATAGGCGACTTTCAGGAAGAGCCACAATCATAGACAACAGACTACAAGCGACAAACAAATCATTACAGAAACTATGCATGCCAAAGCCACAGAAAAGCAGAGCAACCTTCAACGCTCAGCTCCAACAAGATGATCATAATATCAGACTAGGTCAACTTAATACAACAGTACGAAAACGAGCAGGACGAAACATGAAAGAAACGAAGATTTGTTATTCGTTTGTAAGGTGTATGCTCTCCGTCGTAGTTTGTTTACTCTTGGGCTTGATATCGTTCATAGGACATGCTTTGCTGTAGCTGGTGTTGTGCCGTGTGACGGCCATAGACAAAAAGGTAAGAGAAAAGTCCAGGGAGTGCCACAATAACAAACCGCAGCCCTTCCCAGTCCCCAAGAGGAAGAGAAAACCGACAAATCTAAACAAGCACAAACCGAACAAACGTACGAAAAGCACTAAGATTAACTCTCTCTTCCCCAAGCGAGGTAATCGCAATACTAAAAGGACTGAAAAACACAAGAACAAAACGACACACGGAAAGACATACTACAAATCGCCTCGTAGAATAAACCACAAAGCAACAAAGAGTAAGACTAACACCTGGACCACCGCCTTAGAACGGTCGGTAGAGCAAACCACCGGTGGGGTTTAAAGCACTTTTACAGCCAGCCAACTTCACCCTGGGTCCCGATGCCACTCTTAATCACAAATTGAAAAACAGAAAGCAAAATGGGCAGCTGTTGAAGGTGAACAAAATGCTAGCATCACAACACAACGAGTTAAACAGAAAGCAAAGTGGGCAGCTATTGAAGACGGTGACCACAATGCTAGCATCACAACACATAGAAAAAAAACAGTACAAAGAGTAGGAACAACACCAGGACCACCGCCATAGAACGGTCAGCAGAATAAACTACCGGGGGGCTTAAAAGTCTCCCCGTATATCATCATAGTGCAGGTTATTATTATCTCACCTGATGGTGGGCTATTGTGGTCAGTCAATGTCCATCGTCCATCGTCCGTCGCGCGTCGTGCATCGTGCGGCGTCAAAAATTGATTTAAAATCCTACTCCTACCACATCCCTGGGCCGTTTGACTAGAAACTTGGAAGGATGCATCGGGATGACTTGTAGGTCAAAAATTGCTACAATCGTTCCGATCGGAAATCCAAGATGGCCGCCATGACTGCCATCTAAAAAATCTATGTTTCGCTTCTTCTCCTGAACCAAAAGGCCAATTGACTCGAAACTTAGTAGGAAGCGTCGGGGTGACTTTATTGTAGATCAAAAATAGCTAAACTCGTTCCGATCGGAAATCCAAGGTGGCCGCCAATCTATTTTTTGCTTATCCTCTTAAACCGAAAGGCCAATTGATTCAAAACTTAGTAGGCAGCATCGGAGAGACTTATAGATCACAAATAGCCAAAATCATTCCGATCAGAAATCCAGGATAACTTCGATGGCGGCCATGTTGAAAGTATATTTTTCGCTGGTTCTCCTGAATCGAAAGGCGTATTGACTTGAAATTTGGTAGGAAGCATCGGAGTGACTGTAGATCAAAAATAGATAAAATCGTCCACTTTGGAAATCCAAAATGGCCGCCATGGCGGCCATCTTGAAAATCTATTTTTCGCTTCTTCTCCTGAACCTAACGGCCAATCGACTCGAAAATTGGTAGGAAGCATCGAGGTGACTTGTTGATCAACTAGAGCTGGTGTTTTTAAAACGCTATTCCCCCAACTGCTCTAACACTAACACTCCATGACTCCAACACTGCGCTCTAGCTCCAACAGTTTTTTGAGATATTTTGCTGACAAGGTAAAATGACAAAAATTGTAAAGGGCCATAACTCATGAAGTATTTTTCAGAATTTATTCAAAAAAGTTAATCAGGTCACCTACTCATCATTACAAATCCATTAACCAAGTTTCAAGACTCTAGCTTACTCCACAAACAGAAAGCCAAAAGAACGTCTTTTTATATCAAAAATATTATTGACAGTTTACAAGTTGAACACTTACTTCACTAGGCATTTAATATATATTTAATACATGCGTAAACGAAGAAAGCCCAAACGACACTTAACAGATATAACTAACATGGACTTCCTCTTGCAGTTCTTCTGGATGTGTCTGTGGTTGAATATATGTCATTTGTTCTGTCCTTGTTTCTCCTCTCTTCTTCTTTTCGTACTTCTGGAGGGTTGTACTTCGTGCTTTCCAGGATAACTTCACTTACACTTTTCCAAAATGTTGTAAGTTTGGTCGGCGTCATTCTAAATTAATATCCAAGTCCAACGTTGGTTAGAAAACCAAGTCATGACTGATAACTTGTTTCCCTTTTTTATTGAACGGCGGTGAGTCGGTCATCAGACTAAGGGACGGCTCTCTTCTCAATCTGTTTGAGATGGTTGGTGCCTGAATATGAATATAAATGTCTATGGTCGGGTCCATCGGAATTATAAATGGTGTTCTTGTGTTTCCGTATTGTAATTCTAGCAGGGTGGTCAACCCACTGTGCTAGAATCATAGCATTGCGGACAGCCGACTTTGCTTTCTGGTTTTAATTGTTGTGATGCTAGCACCATGTTCCTCTTCTTCAACAGTCTTTCACTTTGCTTCCGGTTACTTTTCTGCTTATATTGCTCTAATGTTTGTAGCTGCCTAAAGAGATAAAGGCAAAGTTTTGCGGGAGTATAACGTTTTAAGCGCCCAGTAGTTTTCCAACTTACCGTTCAAAGGTCATTCCTCTGTTGTCATTCCTCTTTGTTAGTACGTAGAGTTTATAGGTGGCATTTGTTGTATAATTGTTTTTCATGTATCGTTTTATCTTTTTGTGCCTTGGCGAAGCTATTATTCGTTTTTGTAGCATTTCCTGAGTAATTTAACCTACATTTTCATACAAAACTCCATATGATAAGCGTCTGCAGCCTTTCAGATACAACAATTATAACTACTAAATGGCTACATTCGCTAACAAACGAGTCCCAGGTAAAAGGATGATCTACAAAAGGTCCTACCGCCTGTTTGCATCGCTACTTACTGCCTTTAATAGCCGGTACGAATATTGCTTTTTATCTAATGGTATTACTTCCTATACAACTATATGAGTATCACTAACAGATTAAACATTACTATTTCTCCTATTAGGCAACATTCTGCTTCTTCTTTACAGATTCCCAGTTCTACTGCTAGATTTAACTCTCTGTTACCTACTGTTAACGTTTCACCTTTGAAACTTCATTCTGTATCATCTATAAATTTATTTGGCGCTTCTATTTATAATATTTTCAGAAATCACCTTAGAATTAGACTTTCTCCAATTAAATCTCCTATACTTCTAAAATATAAGAATCCGTATAAAAGGAACAGTATGTACCCTAATATTTCTAAGTGCAATGCCAAGAGTTGCACCTGCTGCAATCATTTAATTTGTCAGTCAACTTTAGTTTCCTCAGTTAATCATAGACAATTTTCAGTTGTAAACTACTCTAATTTAGACTGAAAATCAGAGGATGTTATATATGTTCACACTTGCAGCGAAGGAGGCTGAGGAATGCAGTATGTTAGACAGAACAAACGGGCCCTTTAAGGAAGGTTTAAGGAACATTTGCTTAAAATCAAAAAAGTTAAGAAAATTGATACGTTTCTTTATCAACATTTCCGGAGTACTGGTCATTCATGATTACCTAGTGAAGTTTTGGTTCAACCTGTTGAAAAAATTATACACAAGTCCTATTCTACCGAAATATTCAAAAAATTTTTTAAGACATGAACTTGAACTTAAATTGATTAAACGTTTTCAAAAACCCTTTTTCCTCTTGGATTTAATGATAATATTTACCATGAAGAAAATATTTCTAAAATGCCGGATTTCGATGCTTTTTTCCTTTTAGATATTAAAAAAAAGTAATAAACGATCGCATGGTAAGCGCAAAAATGGCAATTTTAAACGAAAACATAAAACTGTCTTTTCTCTTTTTGATTTAAGGATTTTCTTAAATTCTGGACGTCATCAGATGTTTTCTAAAGTAGCTTCATTGTCTGTTTCTTTATTACGTAAGTTAGATGAGGAGGCGAATAAATTTTATGATAGAAAACATGATTTGTATGAAGCAGCTCTCCTTACTAGATGTTATACTCAACATGCTCTTTGTCCTTACATTGATTCTGAAATTAACCACATTAGACACTTCATCAAAATTCCATTCATTAATAAAGGTATTGAATTCATAGATTTACCTAGCATATTTCGAGGTAATAATGTTATATCAGCTATACCTTCATATTTCGAAAACACGGAATCTCCTATTATTTGTTATAAATATAAAAAAACTATCCATAATACTATACTTAATTTCAATAAATTAGTTTCTGATCTTGATATTGAAACTAGTTCCCCTGAATCTTACGATTGTAAAGATTCTAAATTTTGTTATCAACCAGCGAGTCATATTGTCACTGGTAACTTGAAGATTATAACTGATTCACAAATCCTTTTAGTTATTTCAAAAGGACCTAAAAATAGATTCCCAGCCCACATTGATTTCAATAAATGTCGGGAAACAATGGCCAGTGCTTTAAATGATTATTGTACGCGTTGGTGTAAACGAGAGCATGTTGAGTCTAATGCTTTAAATAATTGGAAATTAAAGATTTTTAAGATCATTGATGAAAGTGTGTTATTTTACTCTAATAACCTTGATCTTCTCCCTCCTAAGCCTAAATTATCTTTTCTATATTTGAAACAAGGTATCCAAGAATTTCATAGGAAGTATGTTTTGGCTCCAGCTGATAAAGCTGTTAATATTGTTGTTGTTGTGTGACGACTTTATTATATTAAAACTCTAAACCAAAACATATGAACGGATTTCTACTGACGAGAGATCTATTGTCAATACCCATTCTATCGATATTACTGCTAAGTTTGCAGTGAGTATTAAAGAAAAGCAAGACAGACTTCCTACGTTATATTGGTTACCGAAATTTCATAAACGACCTTATAAAGCACGTTTCATTGCTAATTCCAGTTCTTGTACGACTACTGTTTTGTCCGAACTGCTAACTTTATGCCTTACTGCTGTTAAAAACATTGGATTAGATACTATGATATAGTTTACAAAAGGGACGGAATTAACTATTTTTGGTCAATTAATAATTCTAATGATGTTCTTAATAAATTTAAATCAAAAAAACATTGCAAGACGGCGGTTCGGGCCTCAGAACCAATGACGGCCTCTTCGTAAAACTAACCAGTGGGTTGGGGCTTGACGATATGTCTTTGGCTTGGCCAGCCGTGGTTTAACTATTGTTTTTTTTTTACTCTGGCATACAGTAGAATTAGCCATGAGTACTCGTCTTTGTTTATTATAGTGATTAATTTGATTTTTGTGTTTTCGCTTTGATGCATTGGCTGCGTTGGGAGCCTTTATGCGAATCGAATTTTTATGTGTTTCTGTATTAAGAGTAGCATCGGGACCCAGGGTGAAGTTAGGTAGCTGTAAAAGTGCTTTAAACCCCACGGTGGTTTACTCTACTGACCGTTCTAAGGCGATGGTCCCGGTGTTAGTCTTACTCTTTGTTGCTTTGTGGTTTATTCTACGAGGCGATTTGCTGTATGTCTTTCCATGTGTCATTTTGTTCTTGTGTTTTTTAGACCTTTTAGTATTGCGATTACCTCGCTTTAGGAAGAGGGAGCTAAGCATAGTGCTTTTAGTACATTTGTTTGATTTTGCTTGTTAGGATTTGTCGGTTTCCTCTTCCTCTTGGGTTCTGGGAAGGGCTGCGGTTTGTGATTGTGGCACTCCCTGGAATTTTCTCTTACCTTTTTGTTTGCGAGCTTCTCTTGTGCTTCCCTGGGAGTGCGGCTCCATGTAGGAATGGCTTATAATGTACCAGTGACGTTTTGGCGGGAAAACGTTGTAACGTCATGGCGTAACGTCAATGACGACGTTGTGTCACTGTTGTATACAAGTTCAATATGGTGGCACTATGAAAATGTATCAGACTGACATTATTGAGGCTTTCAATTCAACTTCAAGATACCTTGACAATTTATTAAATATTGACAATATTTACTTTGACCAAATGGTGGACCAACAGAACTCCAATTAAATAGAGCAAATTCTTCCGATACCGAGGCACCTTTTTTGGATTTTAATCTATATATATCTAATGGTACAATTTCCGCCAAAATTTATGATAAACGGGACGATTTTGATTTTGATATAGTCAATTTCCCTTTTCTGGATGGCGATGTCCGCCGGCGTACCTCATAACGGGTATACATATCTCAACTTCAAATCTTAATGACTTTAACTACCGTAATAAAGCCCCTACTGCCAAACTTCTTAGGCAGGGCTATCGTTATTTTAAACTTCGTAAGGCGTTTTCGAAATTTTATCGCAGACAAGGTGCCTTGTAAGCAAAATATAGCGTCAGTCTGAAAACACTTCTGCAACAAGGTATATCGGAACCCGAATTTTACGGTGACTTAGTGTACAGATTTAGAAAAATTGTAGGTAAATCTAACTTTCCGGAGCAATTCAGAAAACATTAACCGTTATAAAAGAATTGGCTATAGCCTGGATATTATGCGGCAGACTGCATGCCTAGTTGTCAACCCAATCATTGTTGATGGCTATGCTTCACTCTTTAATTGCACGACGGCGGTTCGGGCCTCAGACTAAATGACGGCCTCTTCGTAAAACTTTAACCAGTGGGTTGGGGGTTGACAATATGTCTTTGGTTTGGCCCGCCGTGGTTCAACTATTGGTTTTCATTTACTCTGGCATACAGTAGAATTAGCCATGAATACTCGTCTTTGTTTATTATAGTGATTTATTTGATTTTTATGTTTTCGCTTTGATGCATTGACTGAGTTGGGAGCTTTTATGCGAACCGAATTTTTATGTATGCGTAGGGACCCAGGGTGAAATTAGTTAGCTGTAAAAGTGCTTTAAACCCCCTGGTGGTTTGCTCTACCGACCGTTCTAAGGCGGTGGTCCCGGTGTTAGTCTTACTCTTTGTTGCTTTGTGGTTTATTCTACGAGGCGATTTGATGTATGTCTTTCCGTGTGTCATTTTGTTCTTGTGTTTTTCAGTCCTTTCAATATGTTTTTTGTACGTTTGTTCGGTTTGTGCTTGTTTAGATTTGTCGGTTTCCTCTTCCTCTTGGGATCTGGGAAGGGCTGCGGTTTGTGATTGTGGCACTCCCTGGACTTTTCTCTTACTTTTTTGTACGACAGGAGTTCGATGTTCCGTTGCCCAAACAGAGATATGTCAATACCGAGGGGCGGCCACATATACGGATGATTGCCACTTCGTGTAAAACAGGCCTTCGGTGTGGAAAGGATTTGCATATTTGGTCAAGATGTATTGGATAAAAGCTTTATCAATTCTCTTCAAGGAATGACTACGCTTTGCTTTGCAGGAAGGCAACGCTAGCAAACTTGCTTTGTCTCCCTTCTTAGAAAGGGTTCACATTCTATATGGAAAGAATTTGCTCCTTACGGGTTTTCTCCTTATGATAACACATTCTTTGCGTTTAGAGTGACCCCTTTTTAAGGAGCGGTTTGGTGTACATCAGACAGGAAGTCATTAAAGATATCTCCCTTATCAAAAATGGAGCAAATCTGCCAGCTGTATCCAGTCCCCTTAAGCGGCCTTCTGTTGTGTATGGAAATACCGGTCGGTATGTTGTGTTACATGATAAGAGCCGCAAGATGTACTATTCAAATTTCATTATACTGTATACACGTAGCAGATCTTCCGCCAAGCTGATCAATGGCGACATTTTTGGTGACTTCCTATTGTTTGTAAACATTCTCACCCATCCGAACTCTTCTAACAAATCTGACAAAGATTCTGTCCTAAATGGTACACTTTTCCCAATCCGGAGACTAATATCGATTAATCCGGTCCGGTACTCATGAATATCACATCGAAAGCGATTCACATATAGCCAGTATGGATAATGGTAAATATTTAATACATCGTCAATACGGTTAAAGTCCAGAATTTACATTAATTCCCGTGTTTATCTTTTTACCATCAGTACATGAAGTAGACGTGTTCAAAATTTGCACACAACATTCTAAAGGGACTGTTTCATAATATAGTGAGGATAATTATAGTAATAAAAAGCATATAAGCATATGTATTTTTTTTTTTTTCTTTTTTTTTGTCTTTTAACAATTATGAACGTTAAAGATATATTCAGTAGTTAAGTTTGGGTAAGAGCGTTGGATGACAATCTCATTGCATGAAGTTAAATTTTCAAAACATACCAAAACATACCTACAATAACCATTGTAAAACATGCGGACAATATTTTTGTGTTTTAGCAAGAAATGCTTATCCAGACTCAGTACATAAACATTAATTATCCGGGATGCCATTATTGTCCGTTACACATATAATACTTAAGGGTAATTGCCACTCTTGATTTCCCGCCATGGTTAACAAGGGAGATAACTTTTGTAACTTTCTCGTAACCCTTCCAGAAAGAGGTCGATTCTAAAATAATTAAATATGTTTCCAAAGGGAGCACTTTTAGGTGAAAACTGGTAAGCAAACATATATATATATATATATATATATATATATATATATATATATATATATATATATATATATATATATATATATATATATATATTTGATTCTCGTTATCTTAAGCTCACAGGGACCAGACTTTTTGGTGTGATGTAACAGTACTTTGAGACACAGAAATGCAAATGTAGGGAACAAAAATGTAGGGAACATATCTGAATAAAACCGATACTCCAATTTTCTGATCCGTAGTATGTTCTTTTTTTCCAAAGGCAATCTTTTTGACGTTTACTATAAAAGCAAACTAAACAATAGCGCATTCATATTTGGTTTGATTTAAGCAGTATGAGCTTTCAGGATATATTATAAGTGAAGTCTCTGATCTGCCTGAGATTTGGAACATTGATGTTCATGCACTAGATTTTGTATGTTTAACAGAGAGCCGGGATGTGTTAAACTTATGGTGGGATTGTGCCATTGTTTGACAGGGAGAACATTGTCTGCAACATTATGTTTGCCTCCCTGCATGAAAAAAGTTATTCTTTAAAAGTAGAAAGCTTACTGCATAAGGGATGGACCTAATTATTTCTGTTTGTTTTAGACCAATTTCTAGAAGGTAGGCTAAACCATTTCGACAATTTGCTTTTCCTGCAAATGTCTCCATTCACATTAGATTGTTTAAATTAAACCTTTTACCTACGAGTTAACGAAGTGTACTATCCCATCGTTATATTTAGACACATTCATTATTTCAAATGGGGTACTCAGCCACAATATAAAACAGAATGGCAAATAGCGTAGATCCTGATGAGACGGATGTGGGTCTACTTTGTTTGCATAAGTATCTGCTCTGTTCTGCAGGCATGAAAGGTTAAACGTTTACTTTCTCGTGCGTTATTTTTCTAACATATTTTTATTCCGAAGTATGTCTATATCTTATAGTTTATTTTGTAATACAATTTCTCATGTATTAGCTTTTTTACACATACTCGAAGCTGTCATTTGATCGTAAACAAGTATGTCAAAAAGTGTACACAAATCCGTTCTATTCCAAATATATCTGTCATCACGAAAACACCCCTATATAATTTTGACCCCCTTAAACCCAAATTTTATACAATAAAACTGGGGTTTACAGGGGTATACAATATTTTTTTCATATTTCTGCACAAAACATAGATTGTGGGTACCCGTTAGAACCGCCTCGTTGAGGCGGTTCTAACGAGTATCCACAATCTATGTTTTGAGCAGAAATATGAAAAATATCAGAGATTTTTATCCGAAAATTTTCAGTTTTCTGGGGTGAAATTTTCTATATATTTGAATAGGCATGTTTTCGTAATGTTCTGTAAAGGTATAGAAATAATTGTACTCCTTTATTATTCTTATCTTTTTGCTAAACTTTTGATATTATACGTCTTCTTCTCTTGTCAAATAATATTTATGAAACACTTACCTTCTATAATGTTAGAAATAAATCGTACACATTTAGCCGTAGTGTAAAATTCATTATCATATTTTTTTTATAATACTCCTACAAACAAAACACTGAAGCATCTAATTTTCCGGATTACGCATTTCTTAAACGAACTAGCTTTGCGCAAATAATCATTCCAAAATTTAAATACGGAATGCTTGCTTGAAAAGATGATCCAATATTTTAAATCTGCTAAAGCTCGGATAAAGCCTGAAAGAATAACAGAGCACGTTTTCCGATACTATCCTCTCTAAGAATTAATTGTGAAGGCTTCATAGGAAAATTTTTATCAGTTAGAAAGAGGCTTCCAAAACATCAGCCAACTCATTGTCCAATACTGTGTCGTTCTATGCAAACATTAAACACAAAACACCTACCGGCAAGTCAGTATTACCAAGGATGCATTGCAGAAGGAGAAAACAATTGCATGACCCACAGAAACATTGACCGACCAACTGTTAGGTCGACCTTCGGAGTGTGCCCTATAACGACTTACCGACAGTCCGTCCAATGTAAATTACCGAAAATTGGCACAACTTTTGATAATACTTTGGGTATTTTTGCAAAGGATTTGATACGGATAAGATATAGCCAATGGACTTGCCAAATAAGATTTGTCGTTGCTCAAGGTTAAACCGAAGCCTACAATATGAACCTGGCTTCATACTTCTATAACCTGTGCTACGCCTTGAGTTAATGAGTCATCGGCGGCATACGCGAAGAATAAATTTCCGGATAAACCACCGAAGCCCTACATGCTTCGCTACATATCAATACAGTCTAGTCTTAACGCTTGCAAAACAACACTAACAACTAAATGCATGTTGACGCGCTTTATTTGAGGAAGATGAGCATTACACAAAAGGACGTTGAAACTCTTTGAACTGACAAGACTGACTATATTACATCGTCCTGTTTGGGGAAAGATCGTACTCATTGCCGAGGTACCCGCCGCCCAGCCCACAAAAACCAAACTTTTTTTTTTTTTTTTTTTTTTTTTTTGTTTGGCCAAAAAAAATGGCTGTGATTTGCCACAATGCAGTATACCCCATGGCAATGACGAGGTGGCAAATCAGCACCGCAAGATCCACGAATCTATACAAAATTTTGTGATGCTCCCCGTACGAAAGCCGCGTAGAAACTGACAATTTTACACACTGAACTACCGATATTCACGTAATCACTGACCATGACATTACACAACTGAGCAATTCTATACTAACAAACTTTGTTAACGCTTGCATCGCCAAGACAAATATTCCGATCTATACTTCGAAACGATCGGAATGTTAATTCTACTGTCCAATAATTCGGTAACTGGTCGTCAGAGACCCTGATCAGACTGCGCTGGGGCACAGCCTCATCTGGACCTTTTCTCTTAGAATATAGCCCACAGACTTCCTTTGTCAAGACACTGTTCACATTTACTACGCTACTTTGCTCAGATTAGATCAATATTTCACAAAGCATCATTCCGTGAAAATGAACCCAATTCGATTTGGTAACTAAACACTTGAAAAGTCCTACCGGAAACCGCGCATTATGAAAACACGCCTACTCAAATATATATATATCGAACATTTCACCTCCAAAAGCTGAAATTTTTCAGATAAAAATACGCTGATAGTTTTCATATCTCTGCTCAAAACATAGACTGTGGGTACTCGTTAGAACCGCCTCGCCGAACACACAACATCATAATAACGTTGCTTCGACTTCGATGCGGTGAGTCGCGTCGACGTCGAAACAACGTTATAACAACGTTTTGTGTTAGCTGGGTATATGTATGTGTTTTAGCACGTCGCAACTGAAGCTTCAGGTTATTTGTTTCCTAATCAGAAAATAAGCTTTGGCATTTAATGAAAAATATCTCCTCAGGAGACAACAACCATGAAATGTCCAAGCTTATTTTCTGGGAAAAATAAGAAAACAAAGTATTGTTTAGTGGTCGACTGCTGCATTTTTACTCAGTATGCAGAGCATTAAAACATATGTACATTTGCTACGCATCAGGGCGCCAAGACGCACCGAGGGCGACTTCCTCTTTGACCACGCTCTGGGTTGGGTGTGGTTCCGGTGTTAGTCTTACTCTTTGTTGCTTTGTGGTTTATTCTACGAGGCGATTTGTTGTATATCTTTCCGTGTGTCATTTTGTTCTTGTGTTTTTCAGTCCTTTTAGTATTGCGATTACCTCGCTTGGGGAAGAGAGAGCTAATCTTAGTGCTTTTCGTACTACAACGAAGCAGAAGTTACCAAATTGTAAAGATTTTGTTTTTACAAAAAGCCATAATTTATTTAATTAAGAGATTAGAAAGAAAAGGCAATTATTTTCATTAAGTGAATGCCTTTGCATATCTCTACAATTTATTTACTTATACTTGGGTATACAGCCAACTTTCTTACATGGCAATAAAAAAATAGTACAGTCAAACCTCAATTGCTCGAACATCTTCGGGACCATGGAAATTCGTTCGAGACATGGGTAGTTCGAGCCACTGAGGGTAATCATGGCACCAGTTCAGGAAGCAAATAGCGATAATTTAGGGAAATCTTTTCGATTTTCTACACAATGATTATGTTGAGTTTACTCATTAGAATCGCCTCGATGAGGCGATTCTAATGAGTACACACAACATACAATTTCATGATAAAATAAGAAAAAATCATAAACTATTTGTTTTCTTGAGCTATTGGAAGAATTTTGTAGGGACTGAAAAAAGAGTTCGAATCATCCACGGTAAACGATTATACTGTATTCCTTAAAAGTAAAAAGCACCTTATAATTACATGCTAAATACAAAGTGCCTTCTCGAGTAATGTCCATTTGAGTGAGTTAGCTTTTCTTGAATCCGATTATGAGGTCAGGTAGTAGAAAGAGAGTAAAAATTCATATGTGAACAAACCTGAAAAAGAAATGTCATTTGTTGTCTGTCTGCAAATGTCGTCGTCATTTTACTAACGGTTAAGCATTTTCAATTATTTTTATGCTCTTAGAAGCTTACTTAAGAAATAAACAGAGCAACATTGTCTGACAGAAAATATGTGAGCAAACTAGAAGCTCACAAACTCAATTTACATTTCAATTTATCAAGACCCTCATCTGAACTGTTGATAGACCAAAAAAGTTTTTTTTGTTTTGTTTTGTTTTATTATTCCTTTCATAAATGTTTCCAAAAGATTGTATTATATGCTTTTATACTGCAATTGGGCAGGACGTCCATAATTTAGGCAAATCAGTAGTTGCACAACAATTACGATTAAACAATAAACCATGCTTTATACGTTGCTACAATTTGTAAATACCCGTAAACTAGTTCTTCTTGCTGGAAAACACAGCTCATTAATATAGAACTGCTTTTCAGTATTAAGAGTAGCATCGGGAATAAGGATTAAGTTAGTCGACTATAAAAGAGCTTTAACCCCCCTCTTGTCTTCATACATTTGGTTCACTATATGCAATTTATTCTTTCTCCATATCAAACTTAACTGTAAAGATGGTTTCGATTGGCCGAATCAATAAATCTAAAACCAGAAAGAAACTAATAGTGAGAACTAGCATCAACAATATGAAACAGTGTATATTGCCAACAGCTATTCATTTCCAAGAAGCGACGCTGCATCTATGAGTACGTTCCCTTGTCATTGGTAGTCCTAAATGATTCTAAAGAGGACTATACCTGATAATTTTCCGCTGCTGACTACTAGGGACATAACTTCCTGGCCCCGGGGTTATAAAACATTTTTCATTTTTCATGCTCCACTCAGCTGAGCATGATATTAGTCCTACTAAAAATCTCAAATTACTTACAATAGCGAACGGATTCCACGGGTAAACAATACGTCATTTGTTTGTCCGAAACTTGCAACGGTTTATGAAGTCATATCAGGTACAAAAGCATGGGGACAATAAAGAAAGCTGTCACATTTGTCGCCTGCAATGCGTAAAATAACAGTTAAACTTTCGGACAAACAAAGCAATTTATAATTCAGTACCTATACAGAATCATTCCCTAGAGAAGACATTGACGGATCATCGCTGTGTTCACATGCGCTTTATGTCCTACGGCAGCTTTCGATAGTAAACATTTTGTTTTATCAGAACTACTTGTAAATACTACACTGGTGTGAAATGCATGCATTTATTGGCTTGAGAATACGCTTGTAACAATATTTATGAATGGTGTTGCCTACATCAAACATGTAACAGAAAGACATTGTGGTAAACTGCATAATCTGCCATATTTGTCAATACAATTTGGAGGTTTCTAAACAAAAACCTAAAAACAAAAAAAAAAAAAAAAATAAGTGTAGCAAGTTATAACTTGCATCGTCTTACTATGCCAATAAAGTTCTTGAGGAGATATTCATTGGTAAGCTAGACTGCAAATAAATGAATTATCTACGTAACACACCTGATAATGTAACAGTATAAATAAGGCAAAAGTGTCATTTTTATCCTTTTATTCTGCAAAAAGAAAATAGTCTGAAAACTGAGTATTAATCCAAGAGATAAAAGTATAGGTAAAGACCTTTACAAAGACAACAATCCCTTAAATTTAAGACATTAAGGTATAACATATGTTTCCACTGATTAATTATTAAGCAGTCATGTGAGGGTTTGACATATAATTAATCTGTTTATACTTTATTTAGCCATAAAGAAATTATGAGCATTTACCATACATACAAATTCAGGACAGTATTCATTATTTTATGCCAAAATTGTCTTGATGCAGATAGCTACTTTACTGTTATCAGCATTGAGTGTATGTAATTGACAAAGAATAGCGGCATTAAATCTGCAACTTTGAAAATGCTTACACACTTTCTAAATGATCCAAAACAGAGACACTAACTACTGATGCGGAAGAAAATACAGAAAACCACCAAAGCCGACAGTATGTAAATATTTTAGGTCGAACCTACAATACTATGGGCATAATGATATTGCAGAGACAGGCTTTAATGTGCCTACGTATCTCATATTACTCAGATATAATGCTACAATAAGATATCACTTTAACTGAAGGACGTCTAGGCTACATTTGATGTGATAATATATGAAAACGATTTTTTTATATTACATTTCACAGTGTTGAGTGACTCTTACTCTTTGTTGTTTTGTGGTCTATTCTACGAGGCGATTTGTTTTATGTCTTACATTGTGTTATTTTGTTCTTGTGTTTTTTAGTCCTTTTAGCATTGCGATTACCTCGCATGGGGAAGAGAGAGCTAATCTTAGTGCTTTTCGTACTTTTGTTCGATTTGCGCTTGTTTGATTTTGTCTGTTTCCTTTTCCTCTTGGTGTCTGGGAAGGGCTGCGGTTTGTGATTGTGGCACTACCTGGACTTTTCCCTTGCCGTTTTTTTGCTTAACACCCAATAACTGACGTTTTATGAAAATTAGAGAAATAATACCTGCAGCTTTGGAATTAGTATTAAAATACTTTATCAGAAGTTACAACGTTCAGTTCATGAATGGGTCATAAGTTCATATGGGCCATGCACTTAGAAAAGAACTATTTGAGCTTAAGTACTCATTTTTAAAGGACACAGTAGAAAATGTAATACAAGTAAAAGATCTTAAAGGGAAACGCAACCCTAAACATATTGTACTGCAAATAAAGAGCTTCACAAATCATGATTTTGATGAAAATTTAATCAAAATCGGTCAAGAATTAAGGATGTTATGGACATTGAATATTGTAACATTTGTGGTATGGGCGCCGCCATTTTGAATATTTAATGAAGCTTCACAAAAGTTTAAAAATCTATTTTAAAAGTTGCTCGTACAAATTTGGATTACTTTGGGGGGCAAATGATTGCCTGTCACTATGAATAATGTTTAACACTGTAGCAAAATATTCTTGAAGACCTGTTATGTTTAGGTTTTTGTATATTTTATTAGGGCTGTATGACGTCACAAAGCCTAAAAAATGGCGGCATCCATGACGGCCATTTTGAAAATATTCAAACCACTGTAAATTGTGTGGTAGTTATCATATTTTCGGTCCATTTGCTTCATTTCCGACACATTCGGAAATGATGCAAATGGGCATGACGTATTCGACTCTATTAAAATATCACTATTATCATTGTAGAGACGAATATTTTTTTTTGAACATTTGTCTCATTCCCGGTACATTCGGGATTGATCCAAATGGACATGGCAGCATGATAAAACCAAGAGAATCATGCACCTACGCGGTAGCATTATCTCGAACATGCGATCATTCTTATCATAGCCTTCGCTTCATGCGCTCAGTGGGTAGCTTAGCGTATAGTGATGAAATGAGCCATACGGCAAAAACAACAAAATAACAGTCCGCCTAGCAAAGATTTAGATCAGCCTGGTAATTTGGCCAGTCTGATCAGAATTTTCGCTTCATGCGCTCAATGGGTATCAGGTCGACAGTTTCTTCACGCGGACAGCGAATACTGGTCAGACTAGGAAGATGCCCAGGCTGATCTGAATCCGTTTCGCTAGGCGCACAGTTATTTTGTTAATTTTGTCATGTGTTTGGTTCATATGTTGATAGCTTTCTCCATACGCCAATATGGATAGTTGAGCTTGTGACGAATAAACCAAGTTGTTTTCGTTTATCGTTTTTTTCTTCAAGCTACATAACCCAAAGGCAGGCTGCACCAATAGGAGCCAGCTCGTGAATGATGGTTCTTAAAACATATGCGAACAGCAAAGGCTTGGACAAACCTGCGCACCAACACAGCCACACCAGATAATAATATTGGTCATCCTTAAGAGGATGTCCTCAATTTTGTAAATGCAGGACGTGGGAATTCTGCATGTACATGCAATCACTGGGAGTAACAATAATAAGTCTGCAAATTGTGAGGTCAACATTCGGCTGGTAATTTAAAATTATGAACTATAGGAATATGGTTTTCAGTGAAGCAGCAAATCTTTCATCTTCGGTATTCTCTTTTTTAGCAATCTGTGTGTCTTGTCTTGTATTGGGGCCAAATGTAGCTTCCATGTAAAGAGCTGCACTTATCTACTAGGTGAAAACACTGCCATGCGTTTGTTAATATGTGCTTAAAATCTTGATATTTCCATCAATAACATCTTTCAAATGTGTGACCGTGTCCAAATATTTCATTTATCCAGAGAAGGTCATATTTCAAATAAATGCTGAAATCTTCATTGAAATATCTGCAGTAGTTTTTAAGATACGGCGATATCGAATTTCACCAAAATGCATAGAATAATACATGTATAGGAAATTACTTGTGGTTTCCCCAGTGCGTAAATCGCCTGGATAATCAAGATCATATTTATACGGAAAGTGACATGGCACTATTTAACAGAATCCATCGGATTCAGGCTATCTCAATAATAACAAATTTAAAACTTTATCTTAAATGAGCCACAGCATGACAAAAATAACATAATGATTTGTGTTCCCAGTGAACGACTCTGATCAGCCTGTGCAACGTCTGTCTGATCAGAGTCTTTGCTGTCCACAGACAAAAAAGGTGTGTGTTTGTTAATCCATTCAGCCTACAGCGAAGACCCTGGTCAAACTGGGTGGAGGTTTTTGTAGGGTACGCGTGTCACAGTGTTGATTTTGACATGGTGTCTCTTTTTGCTTGCATGCGTTAAAATTAAGGGCTAGCTGGAATACTGCTTCATAAATAATATTCTAACGTCTAGAAATATGTGTAAAATTCTGATTTTCTAAAGTGATCATGTTTATTGGTTAGTATATGTAATAGGTGCAAAAATGCAAATCACATTTTTTCCTGACTGGGGATCGATCCCGGTCCGCTGAACTGCAAGTCCTGCACTCTACCGCGTCGCTATAAAAACTGGCTTGTACCGCAAGGCAGTACAGGTGGCATATACAATAATTTATTATGTAACGAAGGAATGGTTATCGCCAGTACAATTAGGATATGTTTCAAAATGTTCGCAACAAAAATAATTTGAATAGTTCACTGACATGCTTTTCGACACAAAAGTTTCTTAATACGATTTTTGTAATTTTGTTCAGGTGCTTTTCCTGCATGGTTTCGCGTTCCTATGAACATTCCTTTTGGTCTGAGCAACTGCACAGTCTAAAGGAGGTTTTCTCTTTGTGCTAATTTATGCATAATTTAGTGCCTTAACTTCTTTCAGCATACAGTGGATGCACTAATCGGGCTGTGTGGTTTGCGAGCTTCTCTTGTGCTTCCCTGGGAGAGCGGTTCCATGTAGGAGTGGCGTATAATGTACCAGTGACGTTTTGGCGGGAGAAACGTTGTGACGTCATGGCGTAACATCAATGACGATGTTGTGTCACTGTTGTATACACGTTCAATATGGTGGCACTGTGAAAATGTAGTTTACTTCAAAATACATGTTTTTTTCTTGATAAAGGCCTTTGGCCGAAATATTGAATTAAAAGTAAAATAATAAAAAAAATGAAAAAAATGTTTAATATTGTTCCCTGTGGAATACAAATGATGATTCGGCAAAATAGATCGACCAGCATCAGTGGTATTTGATATTTAAATTTGATTTGATAATAAACTTCCAGTTAGGCTCTGATTAGATGAAGTTGAAAATCTGTGTGGGCAAATTTTCTGAGTAGGGTTGAGGATCCTTAAGAAAAACATGGTCTACAAATTCCCACTAAGAGGAGGTACGAAATCATAGCTGTCCAACGGCCTACAATGAATGTGGTCCATCGAGATAAATTTGGTTCCTTTTATAGAAGACACTTATTGAGAAGGGAAGCAAAAGCAATTTTAATAGTGTTGCCCCCTCGAACATATATATATATATATATATATATATATATATATATATATATATATATATATATATATCCTTTTAAACGCATCTATCACAGGAACATTAATACCTTCTCTTATTCACTTCAAGTTGATATTGAATTGTGCGCTTATTGAAATGGGGAATGTTTTTTTTTTTATTGATTCGATAATCTCATCTTTAAGCAATATCGTCAATTATTGAGCTGATTTGCGTTTCTCTTCTTGAATATCTCTTCATTTCTTTTCAGTGCTGCATAAATACGTGCTCTCTCCATTGATCATTCTTGATAATAATCTGGTGACATAAGAAGCTTATTATTTCACATTCGACAAGTAACATTGACATTCTATCCTTAGTTCAGTTTATCACGTACACATATTATGTTTGTGAGTGGAGGTAGTATAATACAGGTGAAAACATCAATGTTAGTAAATCTCAAAGATAGTGCTAACTACTGCCCGTCCCCGAAGAATTACAGTTCCCGAAATGTTACAATCGCTTGGAAATCCAAAAAGATTCAAAACTAAAATAGTATCCATCGATGGGGTACACTTAAGGTTTCGTGCGATGGGTCGCATGCTTAGTTTTAAAACCCGTTCTTGCTAATTGCTGTGCTTTCCCCTTTAATTTCACGACGATGGGTTGGATCTCAGACTCTTTTATGGTACCGACCAAACATTTTCATCAGAAGATAGATGTCTGATGTTATTTCTTTGTTGGGTTCCTCTATAGCTCAAACATTTTTTTTCTTTAGCTCTAGTTGCCAGTGTCTGAGATGATTGCTTCGAGCTTTCATCTTTGTTTAATCACACGCATTTTTGTTGATTTACACGTTATGTTTTCAGTGATGTTTCACTGCTTAAGTTAGAGAGTCTCTATGCAAACAGATAGGAAGGCAATGATCAGGAGTCGATAGAATTACCTAATACCATCCGTCCAAGACACCAAAGAGAGACGCACTTAAAGCAACGGCACCACAATCAAAATAGTACAAGCAGAAAGCCAAAAAGAACAAACAGCAATCCTAACAATGTTTCTGTACTTATTACAACATTTGAATCTAAAATGAAGGTTTATTACCCGTAAAATTAATGTAACACTCCCATTGTAGTGTTAGCTACTAAACGTTCTAGGGTGGTGGTTCTGGGCATGATTGTTCTTTCAGTAGCTTTGCAGCTTCTCGCTATTGGGTATTTTACATGTGTTTTACTGTTCTAGTTCTTATTGTAGTGTATAGTGGATCCTGTCTAGCGTTTGGATAACCTTAATTGGGAAGAGGGTACTGGCTGTTTTGCTTTTCGTAGCTTGTGTACTGTCATATGTTTGTTAGCTCTTCCTCTTAGCGTAATTAGTAGGCTATGTTCTGTGATTGTGTCTATTCCAGGACCTTTTAGGTCAGGTATTGTTTTAGTGAAATGATTTTAACAGCTCTCCATTTACGATAAACATATCATCAGATGAGGAGTTCAATCCAATGTTACCTTAATCATCAAGATCGCTATACTTGATCGTTTTGAAGGTACATTTGTAAAACTGCTACTGAATTCCTTTATGCAGCAGAAAGTTATAAGTAGTTGCGGTCATGGTACCAAAGCCGTAATCCAAAATCATAAATCCATAAACGAATGACGAATCAGAATGTTCAGACCAACAGACATGGACCCCAGAACAAAGGGTGTAATCAGGCGTCCGCGGATAGTAAGCATTACTTGGTAAGCAAGCTTCGCCCACCATGCCCATGGGCCTGAACGAAGGAAATATCGGTAGAAGCGTATGTCCGGGATTTGGGAAGTCTACTTATCGCCCGTCACTGGCAAAAACATCAGAAACAATTCTGGAAACTGCCTCATTGTAGGGATTGACTAGATCATGATGTCTCCCATAGAACTTCTTAAGTGTTGCTACCAGTTTGGTTTTTTTATACCCCTGGCTCAACAACTTTTGAGTGAGCACTTTCCCACGCTCCATGAAGTCCTGATAATTTGAACAGGTTCTGGCATAACGGATTAACTGTGAAACGTAAACGCCGTATGCTGGTGCAGAAGGGATATTACTGCTCAGGAAAGGAAAGTTAACGATGGGAAAATTGAAGTCATAACCTGAACACTACATATTCTAATATGTATGCAGGGAACTGGAAAAGGTAGAAAGGGATCCAGGTTTGCGTGGAATAAATTATTCATTCTTCGTTTAAGATATGATAAAAAATTTAACTGCTCTTCATACAAGCGCAACACGACTGCAACATTAATTTAAGCGAGGAGCATATATATAACAATCCTTTAAACAAAACTGAACATGCATATGAAAACATCACGAAAACATGCCTATATCATTTTGACCCCCTTGAACCCCACTTTTATATAGAAAAACTGGGGTTTACAGGGGTATACATTATTTTTCTTATTTCTGCTCAAAAACATAGATTATGGGTACTCGTTAGAACCGCCTCGCCGAGGCGGTTCCAACGAGTACCCACAATCTATGTTTTGAGCAGAAATATTAAAAAAATCAGAATTTTATCTTAAAAATTTTCATTCTTTTGGTGGTAAATTTTTCAGTATATTTGAATAGGCTTGTTTTCGTAATGAAGGGAATTTTTGTTTCCCGGTTTATGAGTCCTCAAATGCGCACGAACAGTCCCCGTTTGCTGATTTTCTACTTGATATGTACCCTTTGCAAATATGCTGGCTCAATTAAAGTTTGACCTGCAACTTTACGGCAGGGAGACGTGTGTAGACCCAGTCTGCTGTTTTGGGACACTTGTGTCTAATATTTTAAAAAGCCCTTCTTGCATGCAAAGGTATAAAAGAGAGTCTGAGATCAGCCTACCAAAATCGTATTTCAAAAAACCGTAGTCGATACACACAAAATTACAATAATTAATGTTAAAACAAACAGACATGGATCCAACATAAATTGGGCGTAACAAGGCGTCCTTGTAAAGTAAGCTTTACTAGGTAAGCACGCTTCGCCCACCATGCCTCTCAGCCTGAGATTTAGGAAAATATGGAAAATGATGTCCGGTGCTTAGAAAGTGCGTTTATGGTTTTGCTGTGGCAACTGAAGCTGTCAGAGGATCTGACTATATCCCCGCTATAGCGCTAATTAAGGAGCAAGACTCAAAAATGTGTATTAAATCAGTTTAGACATAACAATGTCCAAATGTACACAGGTAAAATGTGCGAATAGTTTTTTTTAAACACTAAACAAAAAGTACTTGCTCATTTTCTTACCATGTAGGATACATGTGATTGTATTAAAACGATAAATGAAAAGTTGTAAGAGGAGTTGATTTCACAAAGTACCTGCTGGCTATAATTGAACATAGAATTTCAGATTAAACATTGACTTAGTCCGAAACAGCGAAAAAAGTGAAGAAAACAAAAACGAGGTTCGTACAATAATAATATGCATATTCTCAATCCATGTAGAGGGTGATTGTAAAATTTCAAAATGATAAATGCAAAACTTTAGGAGGAGTTGATTTCACATTTTAATGTGTACAAATTTCAGATATCTGTTTGACCGTCAGCATATGCATCTGGGATTTGCACGCGACGCGTATTCCTGCTTTGAATAACATTTGTGCCAAACTATTTTAAAACCATTTACAAAACCGTAATGAGCCGCCGGAAACTATTAGAACGGACATTTCTATGCATTAGTGGCTCGATAACTATAGTCCCATCTTCCTAAGCTCCAACAACCAAGGTTTGGTTTTGTGTGCCCGAAATAGTAAATATGGTTTACTAAACCGCTGTGGTGTATCCATAGAATATTTTGGTACAAAGATATATGTAAAGTTATAAGTAAAATTACCCGGAAATGTCATAATCTTTACGTCTAACGCTTTAAATGAGTAGAAGACACATATCGGCAAACTTGTCAACTTACGTATTCCATTTTACTCTAGTTAAGCAATTAAGTTACCGCATAAACCCAGTTTGTTTTTCGATATCTGAAGCAAGATATCTAAAACTATGAGTGAAAATACACAGATAAAACCCCAATCACAAAAATGTAAGAGAAAAGTCCAGGGAGTGCCACAATCACAAGATGCAGTCCATCCCAGATACAAAGAGGAAGAGGAAACAGACAAAACCAAACAAGCGCAAATCGAACAAACGTACGAAAAGCACTAGGATTAGCTCCTATTCCCCAAGCGAGGTAATTGCAATGCTAAAAGGACTGAAGAGTACAAGAACAAAATAACACAAGGCAAGACTTACACAAATCGCCTCGTAGACTAAACCACCAAGCAACAAAGAATAAGACTAACTCCGGGACCACCGCCTTAGAACAGTCAGTAGAATAAACCTCCGGGATAGTTTAAAGCACTTTTACGGCCAGTTAACTTCACCCTGGGTCCCGATGCTACTCTTAACCCTCTAGTGCCCAACTATAGAAAGCATTGTTCAAAAACTTTCACATTACCCACAGTGACTTATTTTGGGAAGTGTATTACAAAACTACACTTGAAATTTTTGGGAGGTCTAAGATCATGGAGATATATATGTATCATATATGATACATTGGGCATAAAGTGTTCCCAAGTAAGGGTGAATAACTCCAGAATAAAAAATCTTTTAGGATTTATTTGTGCCTTCAATATTTGCATTTATTAAAAAGATTCTTTTGGAAAATACACAGCAAGCTTTTCTCTGAAAATGTGGTTTGCAGGGCAATTTTTCATTTTGAGCAAAAATTTTGCCAATGTATCATATATGATACATCCAACTTTTTTTACTTTGATGGCTGAAAAAACATATCTTAAGTTAAACCATAGAATAATCAATTGTATTTTCTTATGACCTCATATCTTGACATACTTTATAGCATTAAATGTCAACAATATATTGAAATATCCTGGTCGCAGCACCAAATATATGTCATGTATCATATATGATACACAGGGCACTAGAGGGTTAATACAGAAATATATAAAAATTCGGTTCGCATAAAGGCTCCCAACTCAGTCAATGCAACAAAGCGAAAACATAAACATAAAGCACCCAAAGAAGGATTGATGAAGAATATATGAAGATATAACAAACGTCAAACATGAAACTTACGCATAAACAATAAAGAACTGCAACGGAGAAACCGCCTTGAAATGATTAGTAGAAAAAGTACGGCCAATCGTAAAACTCAGATAGTCGCATTCGAAAACATCAGATGAAACAATAGAAAAAGAACGTTTCTACATATGCACATTATCCACAATACCTCCGTTGTCTGAGTACAGAATCATTTGGGGCACACCATGCGAACACGTGTCTTCGGGCATATGCGGACAGCGACTGCCCAGATCAGACTGCGCGTACGCGCAGTCTGAACAGGGCCTTCACTGTCCGGTAACAAAATCCTTCGACACTACAGAATGTATGCCCGGGTAAGACTTTACACATGAGCGGGTGATTCTGAATTTGTTGATTTTGCACATAGTGAAATACCTTTTCGCTTAGCGCGGCCCATTTGATACAGTAGAATATATTACTCATTGTTTGTGTTGGGATTTAATGACACGTTAAACCTTGTGGGTCTTTTGTGTATTCTCCCAGAAACAGAAAGAAGAGAGGTAGAAGAGACAGTAGAGAATATGAAAGAGAGGGATAGATAAAAAGAGGAAAATGAATGAAAGTGAAGAAACAAGAAAAAATAAATACATTCCCTCTCTACCCTTACCTGCTGCAAGGAGACCTTGCCCAGCTGTAAGCTATATCAGTTGGACCCTCGGTGACGAAAGATACACGGCACCTTTGACTCACCAAACACCCCCGAATGCATTACCGAACAGATACATTTCAAATCAGACTGCATATATTAAGGTACATTTACAAAAGCTGAAAATAATTTCTTGTAGAATGTTTGTTTGTTTGTGTTGAGGTTTTACGGCCCAGTCAGAATGTTACTTAACATGTAATATAGAGGGTCATATACGTCATTTAGTTAGTTTTATGTTTGACTGCTGCATAATGTAATGTTACAGAGAGAGAGATAGAGAGAGAGAGAGAGAGACAGAGAGAGACAGAGAGAGAGGATATGTGTGTCGGGGAGGTTATTCAGAACACATTCATGTATATACTTTACATCCGTATTTCGAAAGGCACTGTTATCGTCCCTGGTTCTATGGGGCGATTTCCATATTTTATAATGAATGAAAAGGGATATCTTAAACACATTTTCATTTTAGAGATATTGACACTCAACATGTCTTTATTGTATTACATTTACAGTTGACGGTATAAGGATAAGACTACGAATACGGTTTCCAAAAGAATTCCCATGGCAATGATTCATGTGATACAGATTTATGTAGGTCTTCTTACTCCCTAGGGCATGCTGTTGTTGTAATTGTATTACTAATTTGGTTGTATTTAAATGTCAGTTATTTGTATTAGATACTTTTAAATCGTTGTTTTACATCCAAAAGTATTCTATTATATGTACAAACAATAAATAACTGGGCAAAGTCACAAACACGAACCGCGGCCTTCCGAAGGCACCGGATAAGGATTTAAGGATTTTTCTCTTACCTTATTTTTTTTTAAATAAATGCAATGATCACAGAAAACAACACTATATTAGACGAACAGCCCAGTAAACATTCTTTATAAATCTATAGCGGGCCGTTATCGGCCCGTCAGGGTAACTGACGGGTCGATAACGTCCCGCTATAGATTTATAAAGAATGGCGGGTTGATAACGGCCCGCTATAGATTTATAAAGAATGCTAGCAAAGAGACGAAGAAACAACAGACTAACTCATCAGTTGATCATTTCAGTAACACATCACCTTTGTGACAATGAGTCTTAGGTCAACATACCGAAGGTCGCTATACAAAAAGACAAAATTAGGATTTTTCAGACAGACAGACATGGATACAAAATAACTTGGGTGTAATCAGAAATCCATAGAAAGTAACAATTATTGGGTTAGTATTATTCGCCCACCATGCCTATCAGCCTCCACAGAGGTTTTGAAAAAAAAAAAAAAAAAAAAAAAAAAACGGGGATCAATGTGCGGGGTTTAGAAAGTCTGCCTTTGGCTTGGCTGTGGCGAAACAAAAATCAGATATAAGTTTTGAAACAGCCGCATTGTAGGGATTGACAAGACCCTGATGCCGCTCATAGAACTTCTTAAATGTTGAAACCAGTTTAGTTCTTTAGTAGCCCTGAGTCAACAATCAAAAGAACTGCACGCGGACCGGATAGATATATGTTTAACGACCATAGAAGCTGAGTGCGACGGTTGGGATCCTATTGTAAAACCTAATAATGAGCTTTCCATTGTCGATATGGGAGGTATAAATTCAAGTATAAGGAAGAGATTATCGTCTCAGATGATTTTTTATTTCAAGTTCACGTAGATGAATTTTAGGTATCCTGAACTCTTTGAATTATTCTAAGATAATACATAATCTATATATCTGTAAATGAGATCGAATAATTAGGCAAGTCGTTTTGTCTGCTTTCATGAGACTTTGTATAAACTCTGCTTCATACGAGTATAAAACAAGTTGAAAAGAAATGGAGCACAATTAGCTCCCATTGGAATGCCGAAGAAACAAAGATGAGGATTAGGCGTCAAATCGAAAACCAGAACAAAAGAGAACCAGTTGTAGGTCCGCGGTGAAGCCCGACCACGGACCAATAAGGTCAACCATAAACCGTAAAGAAATTATTTTGGTAGGAACCATTATCGAGGATTCGGCCCGTCGCACCGTCGTACAATTTCATAAATAAGGCAGCAAAGTTGTTAACTTGAGTCTGCGGCAAAGCGCATGCATGGTTGTTAACTCAATTATAACTTTGCCTCCCTCTTTAATAGACGGTGGGTCGTCAGACTAAATGACGGCTCCGTCCTAAGTCTGTTTCTGATGGTGAGTGTCTGACTACCAATTTCTGTGGTCGGGCTCATCATGGACTGAACATGTATTTGTAACTTGTTGCTGTATCAGAATTAAGGGGGAGGTTTCAAGCGAATAGAACTTGTTTAAGCCTCCCACTCACCCCCAAACCAGCCCACCCTCTCCTTCCCCACTCCACACACACACACATACACATATACGCACGCACGCACGCACGCGCGCGCGCTCACACACACCTCAGTAGATTTCCTACTGATCGTTCCAGGGCGGTTCTTCTGTTGCAGGTTTTCTTCAGTTGTGCGTCTGTGGTTGCATATGGGGCGTTTATGCCGTCTTTATTTGTTCCGCATCTCTCTTTTTGTTGTTGCCTCGCGAGGGCTGTGTTTCGTTATCGTAGTTATCGTAGCAGTTCCTGGGCATCTTTTGTTATAGTTTTATTTCGGTAATAAGAATGCTATCTGTCGCATGTATATCTGTACTGTATCCTATCTTTTTTACGATATAAGTCACACAAAAGTACGAAAATCGGAGGCTCGGTTTTATTAAGTTGCATCATATGTAGTGATATAGTTTAAGAGACTGCATGCGCTCCTTCACACCAACTTAAGCGGTATTTGTTTCGTTCCAAAGTAACCAGAATGTGTTGAATAATCCGGAAGGAAATAAAAGTTTATTATATTTTCAGCTGTGATTTATTGAGATTTCTCAGTGAATTATAATCGATAATTCACCGAGTGAATTATTTCATTTCGAACGTTTTGACGTCATAATATCTAGGCGACGTTGCTGACGTTGTTGGTAACAACAATAACAATAGCTGACGTTTCGCGGAAAATTTGATAAAATCATGGAGATCATACTGCAATTTTCATGTCCAATTGGCGTTTTTGAGGAAAGACCTACAACGCAAATATAAAGCATGATTTTCTTGATTATCCAATTCAATTTTCTTAACATTATTGTGTCTGTATTTCAAGCACATGATGATTTCTACATTAAAGTGAAAACAAGGCGGCGACTGGTTTTCAAACTAAACCACGCCTCCTGAAATTCGTGCACTGACTGGAACTATTTTGGTAGGAAATCATAACGGCTGAGTGTGAAAATTCAAAGGTAAAACATGAATGAAAATGTAATAAAGTTTATTTGGTTGTTTTGATCGATTACGGAGAAATAATTCACGCGTGTTCTAAGGCTTTCGGGTAAAAAACTCGTTCGCTTCGCTCACACGTTTTTTAGAACACTAATGAATTATTTCACCGTAATCGATCAAAACCAACAAATAAACTCTATATAATCTGAACTACTCATTTGTATCCCTTTTCGCGAGAGGCTTGTATCAGTTAGCAGAGCATTAGCCCAGTAAAGTTATTTTTTTTTTTTTTTTTTTTTTTTTTTTTTTTTTTGTTACTGTTGCTTATTTAGAATATTAACTTGGTGTCCGTGTGTAAAGACGTCTTAGTCTCTTAGTGGTATTGAATTATTCAAGTACGTAACTAAGCAAAAAAGTGAGAACGTCATTTTGTTTTGCTGACAGTTTGGTCCAGTCAGCTGCTTATCAAACCCGCTAAATAGAAACCCGCCCTATTACATATGCGGCCACAAAGATCCAAATACTGAGTCTGATAAGAGTGTATGCTGTTAATCAACAAAATGATAAAGCTCGATCCATAAATGTTATTAGCGATCTGCGTAGCCTATGTTCAGACTGTTGGAATGCACAGACTGATCTAAAGCTATGTTTTTTTTTCGCATACATTTGTATGTCAGGTGTTTACTGTTTTAGAGAGGTCGCGATAAACACAACGTAAATGTCCTTATAATTCCGGAGCCCCTATCCCATATGAGCCTGAGCACAGCATTTCCTACAAGATTGCATGTGCGCCCACCGAATCTTCAGATCAGCCTGAGCATCCACGCAGTGTAATCACAGTCTTCATCATCCGCCTGCAGACGATTTGGATCCTTGGCTGCCCACAGAGTACCCCTTAGTAGGCTGATTGTACTGCGCGGATGCCATTACGAAAACACGCCTATTCAAATATATAGAACATTTCACCTCCAAAAACTGAAAATTTTCAGATAAAAAACTCTGATATTTTTCATATTTCTGCTCAAAACATAAATTGTGGATACTCGTTAGAACAGCCTCGGCGAGGCGGTTCTAACAATCTATTGGATACTCGTTAGAACCGCCTCGGCGAGGCGGTTCTAACGAGTACCCACAATCTATATTTTCGAGCAAAAATAAGAAAAATAATGTATACCCCTCTAAACCCCAGTTTTACTAAACAAAAGTGGGGTTTAAGGGGTCAAAATTGTATAGGCATGTTTTCGTGATGCACAGGCTGATTGTGTTCCTCGCTGGGCGCACATGCAACGTTGCAGGAAATGCTGTGTCCAAGCTAATAGTTTATTGTTAAAAGTGATAAATTAGGAATTACCCTTAATGATGGATAACGGTTATGTTTGTATTGAACACCAGTGTTCGAAATCACCAGAAATAACGTATTGAATTGGTTAATCCATTAGGCGGCCTTATTTAGCACTAACGTATGTTGAAAATCTGAAGTGAAAAGCGACATGTGCAACCTGCTGACTACGAAACATTAGGTGGTACTTTAAAATATTTCATCTTACTTTTTGTCAGAACATAAGTCTTAATACTGCGAACAACGTGTCACAAAACGGATATGTTATGCTTCGAAGGGCATCCTTTATCGATTTTATTTGAAGGCGATATCAATTGCCTTAATATATCATACGCAATAATAAGCAATATATAATAACTTTTAATATATTAATAATAAGGAATATATAATTGTTCTATGAACAATAAGACCAATAATACTTAATTGCAGCCTGCAGCTTTTTTTTTTTTTTTTTCCACCTGTTTTTCACTTTCAGGCAACACCATTTTATGTTTCTGTGTTCAATTGGCGCTCTTTTGTTGTAAAGGTTTTCCCGTGGATGGATGGTGTCGATGGAGAAGCAAGAGTATGTATGTCGTTGCGGTGTCGAATAAAAGTCTAAAAGGTTGTCGTTGAAAAAAAACAAAAAAACACACGGTACAGATAGGGAATGTGAGCCATGGTTTTATTTAAACACTTCATAAGCAGTAATGAAGTTTGCAACACTGCTTTCGTCCTTTAGCATATACATAAGCAGAACTCCATTTTCAAAAAATACCACAACGGGCTCAATGGCTCAAAGAAATAGAAATATAATCTGCGATATGGTGAAATACAAGGAGGCGTTCTACGGCACTAAACACCAGTCGCAGTGAAGTAAAAATAAAGTCTGAAAGGTTGCCTTTGGAAACAAAGAACACATTACAGATAGAAAATAGAAGTCGATTTTTTGAGACTCTTATAAGCAGTAATGAAATTTGCAACACTGCGTACGCCTTCTAGCTGTACATGAGCAGAACTCCATTTTCGAAGACACCACAACGTGCTCAGTTACCCCAAAGGAAATAAAACTATAATCTGCACTATGTTTAGAGTCTGGATTTTTTTTGGTGCGGCGGAGACCAGGTAGTATAAATATAGGTGAAGATACCCAGAAAATGCCGCAATCACGAAGTACGACCCTCCCGAGGTACCAAAGGAGAGATAAGGAACAAATAAGGACACCACAAACGCCACATATGAAAACATGAAAACACAGACGCACACACAAAGAAGAACTGCTTAATAGGAACCTGACTTTTTGGGGACGCTTGCAACAGAGATGACTGCATCCGCAGACTGCCACAGAAATATATATATATATATATATATGTGTGTGTGTGTGTGTGTGTGTGTGTGTGTGTGTGTGTGTGTTGTAATAAGTGAAAGAAAGGAAATTATCTAACATTTTAATTTCATTACAGAATTATTTCTTGCATGCCCACTGCAAGCAGACCACTTTCATAATATTAATTATTTACCGGAAGCAGCAACGGTATATTCAAAAATAAGCTCTCGACACTTTAGTTCTCACTGTTGCATGAGCGCTCTTATCCGTTCTAAAGGCTTTTGTTTTAATATTTTACAGAAAAGATTTTCATATTGTAGACAACTGATTTAAAGGTTTTATCTACGCTTACTCAACGCGTGAACATACGCACGAACATACAGGCATGCACACACCCACGTACATACGCAAGTTTTTTTTTTTTTTTGTTTTTTTTTTTTCATGCTAAAATTAATTTAGATCAATTGCCAGATGACAATCAGTGATTTGGATACAATATACTTACCTTATTATAAGTACAAACGGGCCTTCACAAACTGTTTATATACATTACTGGCGTTATGTGGCATGTTATCTGAGTTATTACCATTTGGCTCTAATCTTTAAGCTATAAGATCCATTTTGTTAGTAAAAGTAACTTGTTCAGCTTTTAAGACAAGTGGTAATAGCCTTACTATATATACATTTACCGACACTATCGAACTGAAGGACAATCAGGCAACGTAGCAGTGTCATCAATGGACAGTTCGGTGAGTAGTATTTTCATATTAATATTATTTAATTGTTTGTAGGTTTTTCTGTTTGAATTCCGAGAAGCAGAAAAGTGACAAGGTCTAAACAGGAAACCCGCAAACTGAACATTGCTGCGCACGCTAATCCAATTCTGCATATGTTACCTGAGTTATTTAGGAATGCCCAGCGGTCTGCGCTGGGTTGTGCAGTCTGGTCGGGGTTTCTTAGGTTGCGTGAATTATAGTTGCTGTCGTGAACGATCAGCAGGCTACGCTGGCGTGTGTAGACTGATCAGTCATTTGGTGGCAGCAGGCACAAGGTGTTGTTTTTAGTCTATACAAATAAAACAGTGCAGGGTCGAAATAGCCAATTTGTTATGTGCGGTACCATATGAATCGCGGAAGCAGAAGGATTAGGTTTAACCTACGCATACTCAACGCGTGAACATACGCACGAACATACAGGCATGCACACACCCACGTACATAGGCAAGGTTTTTTTGTTGTTGTTTTTTATGCTATTTTTAATTTAAATCAATTGTATTAAAAGTGTAATGGTCGTTATGTTTGTAAGACAAACTTTGTATTTTCTTTTTTTTTTTTTTTTTTTTTTTTTTTTTCGTCTGCGGAATATAAGGAATGTTACTTTTAGCTATTCCGATTTCGTCTGATCAGGACACGGAAATACTAAAAGTTGGAATTGATCCAATACTACTCTCCCTCAGATCATAATTTGGAAGTCGGGTGTGTTTCACAATAGTAATGTCAGTGACATTTAGGATAGCGATTTGGAATGTCATATCTCAGATTGTCATTCACATATTATAATCATCATAAAGTCATATATATGAAAATGGAGTTTGCATATGACGTTCACCGTCGACCAAGCCGACGTCATTAAAAGGTAAAGAAGTCACAGATGAGTCACGTCGACGTCAATGATGCGTCCATCATGACGTCGGGATTCAACCCTGACGTCAAGGACGTCATTCACCCTATACGGTGACGTGCGTCATTGGAGAATAATGGGTAGAATCATAACAGCAGACTTCATATTGTATTATTGTAGGAGATGTCCTTAGTCTTTGTTTTTGTCCATTGTACTTGTGTCCTTCCAAGAATATTCTTCCAAGATTATTTTGATTCGATGTACAGTCCCTAAATAGAGAACAGAGGTCGAGCAGAGGCCGATAAGGGAATCCACTGAATATTGTTTCTAAAGTTTAGGTTCATCAAGAAAAAACTTAGGTCTCAATGACCAATAGATACATGCAGTACAAAGGCTGTGTTTAAATAGATTATCTTCCATTCTGAAAATAAAAAGTATCGCGGGAAAACGCGTATAATACGAGGGTGAGTCAGTAAGTAACCAGTCTTACTTATTTCCGGTTGAGATTCACCTCTTCTTTTTCGATGTAATTGCCCTCTAGTGTGGTGCACTTATACCAACGGTGTTCAAGTGCCATCAGCCCAGAACTGAAAAAGCCAGGGTCCTTTCTATTGACCCACTCCTCAACTGCCGTCACGACTTCTTCATCAGACCGGAAATGACGTCCACGGATATCCTTTTTCAAGTTTGGGAATAGGAAGAAGTCGCTAGGAGCTAGGTCAGGCGAATAGGCAGGATGTGGTATTAATTCATACCCGTTTCGCTCTACAGCATCCATTGCAACTTTGCAAGTGTGGACTCTCGCGTTGTCCTGTTGTAGCAAAACACCTTTAGAGAGTTTACCTCGGCGTTTTTCACGGATGTCGTTTCTCAGCTGGTCTCACAAGTTTGCATAGTACACTCCAGTTATTGTACTTCTCTTGGGTAAAAAGTTCAACATTATAACGCCTTTTGCGTACCCAATTACTGTGGCCGTCACCTTGCCAGCAGATGGTTGCGTCTTGACTTTCTTTGGCCTCGGGAACCTAGGCCCTACCCAATGACGAATCTGAGCTTTATTCTCTGGCTCGTAATAATGAACCCAAGTCCTATCTACAGTCACCAGACGCAAAAGAAAATCATCTTTTGACCGAAAACGCTTCAACAAGGCGCTGCATACTGATGCTCTGGTTGCCATTTGTTCATCGCTAAGGGATTTGGGGACCAAACGGGCTGTTAGCTTGCGAATACTTAAACGATCATGTAAGATTGTTGAAACGCTACCATGTGAAATGCCTAATGCCTGCGCTATTTGTTCCACTTAAATTCGCCTATCAGAGTATACCAGATCCCGCTGCCTTTCACATTTCTTCGTCGGTGGCATCCAGTGGGCGTCCAGACCTGGCTTCATCTGCTAAAAACGTTCTACCGCGTTTGAATTCCCCTACCCAGAATTTAACCTAAGCATAATATGGTGCAGAGGACCCAGAAACATCGGCTAACTCGCCGTGTATTTCCTTGCCTGTTTTACCTTTTAAATATAAGTACCGTATTACAGCACTGTACTCAACTTTAGATGAAAAGCATGCCTTTGCATCACTAGCCATGTTTGACATTCAATATCTTATTAAAGAATGACTCGATACGTGTGCAATTTTGTACCCATGTATAAAACATATATTGAAACAAAGCATGAAAATCGTGACCATCTCGGTCCACTGGAAATGGGATAGGCTGGTTACTTATTGACTCACCCTCGTATGAGCGCTATAAATAACTGACAAGACGAAATATTTAGACGTAAACGTCTAAGTACTGGCGCAAATTTTGTTCAAGTTTACTTAGAGATATGGGACTCGGTGATACTAAAGTTTAATAAATTTTCAATATAATAGGTAAAAAAAAGAACAACAAAGTGATTCTTTAATGTATGCTTTATTAAGGTTAATTAAAGTTTTTGAATGAAATGAGAATAAATTAGACCTTAATCTGACGAGTATATAAAGCCAAACCTTTTCACGTGGAAACACTAAAAAGCGCGAGTGTGCAAAAGAAAAGACATGTGTGGGTTGTACTGTATTTGTATCAGGTATATAATGCCGAGAAATTTCTCGTGAAAAAAAAAGAACAACACTGAAAAAAACACGAGAGGTGCAAACCAATTGAGCGTGCAAAATAAAGAACACACGGGGACTGTATTTTTTTTTTTTATCTGGAGATGATTCATGCTGTTTGAAATGTATTATAATATGCTCATTGTTTGATCCTTGCAATTAATGCCTGCAACGTGTCAAACTCAAACTGACAGAAAAAACCGACAGGTCAACGAAAACAGCTATGCAAATGTGAACACGACTGGGCATAGCACTAAGTATACTTATCATGTCAACAACAAATGTGGACCTTGCACCTGAAGGACCCTTTTAGTTTATTTATAAAACATAGGTGACCATGCACCTGAATGAAGATTGTATGTACATACACATGTTCTAAATATGAGTGCTTTTTTGACGACTGACTATCGAGATATAAGCATTTAAAAACTTAACCGCAGCATAAGAGCACTTTACAGAAGTGTCCCAGATTTTGACCTCTAGTCCCATCCCGAGGCTTGAACTCAGGGTCCATTCTTATAGAATCGCAGAAAACCCTCACATATACATATGCTCCAACTATGAATGCTTTCTGTTGCGTGACTGTTGAGATATGGAAATTTAAAAAAAAAATATCGCAGTGTGACGCGCAAGTACACGTACTGTACGAGCTTTAAAACAGAAATAACAAAATTGATAAATGCAACTAATAAAGCTAGTTACTTTATAAAACTGGGTTTTGGTGGAGTCTTCATTGCATAGGTTTGTTAACCTGATGAAAGGTGATTATTTTGCCTATGTTGAGAAAAATAAATATAATATGAATAGGATAGGCATTTTTATCACATTTGTAACTTTGCATTCCATATATTTCATTTGTAGCTTTGCATGCCATTTTACACGTAATACAGGTAAAATGTGCAATAATCATGCACATCTGAAGAAATGAAAAATACTGGTTATAAACACACCTTAACTTATGTCACCATGAAGAGACGTGTTGAATTTGGGGGGTGGGATCGGTCTCTGCATGATTCGAACGCACGCCCGTCCGCGTGATAGCGGAAGATGCTATGACCTCTAGTCCCATCCCGAGGCTTGAACTCAGGGTCCATTCTTATAGAATCGCAGAAAACCCTCACATGTACACATGCTCTAACTATGAATGCATTCTGTTGCGTGACTGTTGAGATATGGAAATTTAAAAAAAAAATTATCGCAGTGTGACGCGCAAGTACACGTACTGTACGAGCTTTAAAACAGAAATAACAAAATTCATAAATGCAACTAATAAAGCTAGTTACTTTATAAAACTGGGTTTTGGTGGAGTCTTCATTGCATAGGTTTGTTAACCTGATGAAAGGTGATTATTTTGCCTATGTTGAGAAAAATAAATATAATATGAATAGGATAGGCATTTTTATCACATTTGTAACTTTGCATTCCATATATCTCATTTGTAGCTTTGCATGCCATTTTACACGTAATACAGGTAAAATGTGCAATAATCATGCACATCTGAAGAAATGAAAAATACTGGTTATAAACCCACCTTAACTTATGTCACCATGAAGAGACGTGTTGAATTTGGGGCGTCGGGGTGGGGGTGGGATCGGTCTCTGCATGATTCGAACGCACGCCCGTCCGCGTGATAGCGGAAGATGCTAACCATTACGCCATAATTCCGAACTAACTGTATGTTGCAAAATTAAGGTACTTATCAATATTTACAATGCGGTTTTAAAATCAGTATTTGCGATGCGGTTTTAAAAATCCTTTGAGAGCTAATCGAACACGCTTCCATATGTAAAAATCCAAAGCTATATTAAGAGACCGGTGCGATTTCCGCGCCAGTCAGTCAATTAGAAAATAATCTAGAGCAAGAAAAAATAGGGTTAAAGGAGGAAAGGCAGGCAATCTCTTCACAATGACACAGAGTTCTCCTCATTTTGGATGGGGTCATACTGAGTGTATAAAATTGATTAACCAAGCAAGGTTAATCAAGTAATATACCCGGTATAAGTCCCAAACTGTGCCAATGTGAAGAGAATTGCTTGGAATTGTCTATTGTATTGTTGTCTGTATTGTTATACACGTTGTAAATAGTACATGTTAAAATTGTTAGAATTTCTTACTTTGTTAGAATTTTCTGTGTAGTGGTACAGTTAGGCATCGCCCAACCCGGAACTTAATCAAATTGGAAGTCACCCTCGGTGCGTCTTGGCCGCCTATGGCGTAACACGTAATACCAAACATATAAAGAAAATACAACCCGAAAAATTCCGCAAATTCAAAGCAGAGCCTTCTTTAGGTACCTAACAAATACGAGATGAGTAACGCACAATAAAAAAAGTAAAAAAAAAATGCAACAAATGAAATCATCGACACACGAAGCAAAGAAGAACTGCAATAACAAATACATCCTTGGAGCGGTCAGTAGAAAACCTATTTATACTTAAATCAGTTTAAATAGCACCAAGGCTCGCCCTTAACTCTTAAGCAGCTTCCAATAACAAACATCTGTCCGGTCCTTATAAGATCCTTTTCCTCATCAGTGAAACATCAAAGTGACATACATAGTTACGAATACTACGATGAAACAAATCAAAGGGCTCAATGACGATATGAAGCTAGAACGCAAAATAACAATAAACCTTCTTAAACCATCCTCAGTAACCTAGGTGCGATCCATTACGTTCATCTTTATTCATGCAATTAGTGTAGTTAACAAAATGAGGTGCATCTGAATTATCAAGGATGTCTTAAACGGAATACGGTTCTAACCCAGCACTCTGCCACCCTTCACCACTTAAGAGGTTTGTCTATGTCACGCTGATCGTATGTGTCATATTCTTATTTCTATTTGGAAAGGTTCTATTTCATTTAGGATCCCTGTGCTCCTATATATGTACCTATAGAAGTTACTTGTCGATGGTCTTATAATTAGGACACATTAAGTGCTTACAACACATACTTGTCTCGCCCATTCTACTCCATCTTTTCTGATAATAGCAATTAGACGATTACTGTATCCTTCAACAGCGGTTGTGAACTACTAATTCCAAACTGTAACTAGCATTAAGTTGTTGATAATGGGGCAAATTAAAAAATTTACTTTTTTTCAGTTTTCCTTTACAACTGTTTACTATAAATGCTTAGTATCAGGTGTTTTGGAGAATTAATGCTGAGCTTGTTGTAAATTAAAATGGTTTACTTAGAATTAAAAACGAATTTAATAACTAATTTAGAAATAGTGGACGTATGTTACAAATGTTTGTATTTAGCGAGTCCCTGAATCAGATAATAGCACCGAACACTTTCAAAATGTCGAACTCCTTTCCTACCCATTTCCACTATCATTCTAGAGCTGAAAATCATACGCCGAATGTGATGGTATTTTCCGGAGGAAAGCATAATTACATATCTATAAATAGACCGATAGATCTTGCGTCACAAAACCAAGCGCGATGATTTTTCCTCAAAAACGCTTTTGTAATACTGAAAAGCGTCAGTCACAATTAGCACATATTCAGTGGTGCCATTATTGGTTGTTCCACCTGTTTCCACATCAAGTAGTGATGTTTTACACGGGTTTGGCACTTATACCCACATACTCTTTAATGCATTAAGGGCAGTCTAACTGAAACAGCACAGTTCCGGTGAGCTAGCAGATCTCAGAACTTTGCACACAGTATAAACCACCAAGGGTATTTGTAAAACGGAATGAGTTACAATCTTTGAAAAGGAAAAACGTGTCACCACGAGCAGATGAAGACTTTCACGGATAGTTTTAAAGCCGCTTACGGACACCATTCAATGATTATAAAATAATAAGCTTATACTTTTAACGAAAACACCATCCAGCCTCACCAGCCTTAAACAACACAATTATTTTATGTACATTTTATGTACAAACATAAATGTGCATACACCAAAAACAAAACAAAACAATATTTATTTACAAAGAGTGTAACTTGAATTGTATATTTCATCTACTTCACAAGCAAGTGTGAATAGTATATCTGAACTTCTTATACTCGGCATAACGTACTAGATCTTCCTTCTGCCTAATCATGAGTGACTATACCCTGCCATACACTACCTGTGATATACTCTTCAGACCTTCTCAATATCACTGGTTTATGCGTGGGTATATAATATATATATTATATTCCTGTCTTCCTCCTAGCTTAAGATAATTGATAACTTTAATTAAATGTATTAATTATTTAAGCACATATCGTGCGATCTTATGGTCGAACCTATATTGAAAAAACGTACGTAAATACTTGTAACAGATTCACATATGTACATGTAAATATTTTTGTGTATTTGTATGTATGTGTAGCTGAGTGTATATGTATTTGTATGAATGTGTATGCATTTATGTGAATGTATATGTATATATACATATTTGTATGTATGTATGTATGTAGGTATGTATGTATGTATGTATACTAAAACAACTCATAAACAAAAAAGAAATATATGTATTATCATCATTACACCATTATTTCATTTCTTCTATCACTTCATCTCATCCTTCGAGAGAAAAGGAAAAGTCATTCCAGAGCTGACAATCATACGCCGAATGTGATGGTATTTCCAAGAGAAAAGCATATGTATCTATAAATAGACCGATGAGCTCGTAGGTCATAAAACTTATCGCGATGATATTTTCCTCAAAAGCGCTTTTGTAATACTGAAAAGCGCCAATCACAATAATCACATATTTCGCGGTGCCATTATTGTTTTTTTTTCACCTGTTTCCACACCACGTAGTGATGTTTTGCACGGGTTTGGCACTTATACCCACAGACTCTTTAACCCATTGAGGGCAAAAAAGCGGACTCAGTCTAACTGAAATAGCACAGTTCTGGTGAGCTAGCACATCTAAGAACTTTGCACACAGAATAAACCGCCAAGGATATTTGCTTCTTTATGATCTTACAATAGTATTGATCTCGTCTTTACATTTATTATGCATTATTTCTGTACGATCAATTATAATTTTAAGTCATGAAAGTAGTAATCCTCGTGTTGTCACCGGAAAACAATGATCGCGCGTGCCTATGATCTCTGTGACTTCTTACGTCAGTTTTAGCTCATCTGATAGATCACTTTTGTTGCATGCTTTAAATACGCCTGGTTCAACCGGACTATCAAAATATTTTATCGTTGTCATTTTAACTGAATTGGATAAGATCACAACACTAAAATAATTTTTGTAATGACGTTCTGACCGGCAAACAATTCTGATATAATAGCTAGCTTCTTTTTACTGCACGAGATTTCCCGTTGGCACATATTTTTGTGAAGAAAGCATAAAAAAGGGTAAGAGAAAAATCCAGGGAGTGCCACAATCACAAACCGCAGCCCTTCCCAGATACCAAGAGGAAGAGGAAACCGACAAATCCAAAGAAGCACAAATCGAACAAACGTACGAAAAGCACTAAGATTAGCACTCTCTTCCCAGAGCGAGGTAATCGCAATGCCAAAAGGACAGAAAAACACAAGAACACAAGGTAAGACATAAAACAAATCGCCTCGTAGAATATGACACAAGGTAAGACATAAAACAAATCGCCTCGTAGAATAAACCACAAAGCAACAAAGAGTAAGACCAACACCGGGACCACCGCCTTAGAACAGTCAGTAGAGTAAACAATCGGGGGATTTATAGCCAGTCAACTTCACCCTGGGTCCCGATGCTACTAGAAATACATACAAATTCGGTTAACATAAAGGCTCCCAACTCAGTCAATGCATCAAAGCGAAAACATAAAAATCAATTTAATCAATATAATAAACAAAGACGAGTACTCATGGCTAATTCTACAGTATGCCAGAGTAAATGAAACCAAAAGTTGAACCACGGCGGCCCAAGTCAAGGACATGTCGTCAAGTCCCAACCCACTGGTTAAAGTTTTACGAAGAGGCGTCATTGAGTCTGAGGCCCGAACCGCCGTCATGCCGACTTATTAAATTTCTTCAGCAAATACCTTAGAGAATAAAAGTATTTGCTTCTACAAAATTTTATTGGGAAGCTCATTTGACACGGCTGTACATAGAAATCTGTACATCTAAACTTATTTTGTATTTACTTTAAGAAAATAATAGAAATAAATTTGCTAAGGAAAGTCCTTAGTCAAGCCTTTCAGAGGTACTGAAAGGAGAAGTGGTGGGGAACAAACAGAGACACACTTGCTATAAACGCCATACAAGCAGTAAAGAACTGCAACAGAGGAACAGCCTTGGAATGGTCAGACGAAAACCTATTGGAGCTCTTTAACTAGTTTGACCCGAACGAAAACTCACTTGATTGCGGAGGCATTAATCACAGACATCAAACTACTTAGGCTGCTTCAACTAATGTTACGCGAAAACATATCATTATGTTCTTAAACAGTTTATATACACTAACACAAGAATATATAACAAATTAAATTACAAACAGAATTCCAGTTTGATGACCAGAAAACGATTTTAAAGTTTTTTCGCCATTTGTAAAACATCTACAGATGTTACTTCTGGTTTGCTTTCGTACACTCTTGATCTCTTCTAAAATTGGTTTTCTTTAACAATCCAAAAGAAGGCCTTTTTTCATCCCAGAGGAAAAGCAGAGGAATATGCAAAGGATTATCTCACGATCAATTCCCTTTAGTATTCATGAAATCATGCAAATATACCTTCATAGCAGCCTAAATTATTTTGCCAGTTTAACGGAGTTCCATCTTTTATACCCTCAATGATAAAGCTTTTGAATTTGTTATTGTTTGCGCCCAGTTTTGATATTTTGTCGTTGTTTTGTTTTTGTTTGCTTGTTTGGTTTTACTTTTTGACATACATTTCCAAGCTGAACGTTGTCAGTATGTAACAAATGTTGCAATACTGCTACAGTTTGTACAGTATTACATTAATGCAGATATGCGTTTCTTAAGTGCACGCACTATTTTCCCAGTGTCCCTGAATTGCATGAACATAGACCAATCATCACGGCAAGCTTTGGTATTTATTTGACATAGTGACAAACTGGTAACATGTTTGAAACATATTTTTTGTAGTCGATGTTTGTATTCACCCAAGGTCTTTTAGTCAAAACAAATGTAATACAAATGAATTCAAACAGGAAAAGCCACACTCGTGCAACACAGTCCTCCAGAGACACTGAAAGACAAAGAAGAACAAACAGTGACAGGACACAACAGCATAACTGCAATAGCCGACATAAAACAGAGATGAACTATAACAGGTGAACCACATTGAAAAGTCGACAGAAACACTGCTTGGAATCTTTAACTTGTTTTAATTTTCATGCCATTGTGAACGCAATTAAACTTTGTGTCGTTGTTAACAAATTGCTTTATGTCATTATTAGCAAAAATAAGCCCGGGTCATGTCCAAATTTAAATCTTGAAGCATATCAATTTCCTATATAAAAATTATATCTTGGAGAACTGAAGGGTTTCTGTGTCTTGAGTATCACGAGTTTCTGTCTACGCTTACCAAAATCGCAATTTTCAAAAAGGTGTCTTCGGGTAAATAGCTAGGGCAAAAGCCTAGTTCACACTGCATATTTATACAGTCGGGCCATCCTTTGTCCTCTTACAAAAGACTTAAATAGCATAAAATGTATCAACGGGTAAATGCCCTGAGGAGAATGTGCGAATAAGCAAGATGATCTACGTCGGTTCATTTAAAATTCTCTTTATAAACACCTATTCCTTGGACCCGGGCAAAATTGAAATTTATAGGCTTGTCACGTGTTCACATTCTTTCAATCTTTAAATCGTTTCAGGAATCAGTGTCACTGGTTGACAACTTAATGTTATAATCGTCGATAAATTTTCAAGAAATACGAAAGAACACGTTTAATAGCAATAATGGGTTAGATGTATAATACTTTAACACCAACAAAATATAACACAACTGTGAAGTACAACAAAATAATTGAAATTACTCATAAAATATCTCAATGACGAAGCACATCCTTCCTGATATACTAACGGAAAAAGATATGGGAACAATTCAAATGCTGCAGTATACAAGTAACTACATGTTGCTTTCTGATGTACAATTTACTTCCTGAAACACATTTCTGTGTCATTAATCCTTTCATTCCTGAGTTTCTGAAGTGTTCTTTTCCATCCTTGAATCTGGACATGTCCACGGATGCAGATGGGGGTTACGTTACAAGGCCTTATCGGAACCTGAATTTTATGTTGATTTAGTATATAAATTCTGAAAAAAAAATGTATATACTTGCAGTGATTTAAGTACTCAATTTCCGTAAAATCATTCTTCGACATTTAAAGATTGGGTACAACATAGACTGCATGCATGGTAGTTAACCCAATCATGGTTAATAACTTTGCTTTCCTCCTTGGATGCACGCCGGCGTGGGTCGGGCCTCAGACACTATGATGGCTCCAGCCTAAATACTTTTAAGCCAGCCGGCTGGTGCCTGATGCTCTGGCTCTGGTCGGGCTCACCGGAGTCCAATCTTGGTTTGCTTTTGCTTCAGCATTTCAGTTATTTCTTGTTGTCGAGTCCTCATCTTTGTTTCATCTCTGTATTCGTTTGATTCTTATGTCTCGCAGATGTTGCACTAATGAGTTAGGAACCTTTCACGCGGACTGAACACATGTCTTGTGTATACCACGCAGAACTAAGTGAGAGGGTTGTGGCCACGTAAAATCGATTTAAGCCCCTCCCACCAGCAATATTTTTACTGACCGTTCCTAAGCGGTGCTTCTTTTGTGGTTTACTATTTCTGTCATTGTATATCTTTGCATGTATGGTGACTTGATTTATTTTGTATAGCTGTTTGGCCACTTTTGGTTTTCTGCTTGTACTGTGCTGATTGTGGTGCCGTAACTTTAAGTGCGTCCTTCTTTCCCTTTGGTGTCTTGACACCAAAGATACCAAACGCCTCGGTGGTTTGCTCTATCGACCGTTCTAAGGCGGTGGTCCCGGTGTTAGTCTTACTCTTTGTTGCTTTGTGGTTTATTTTACGAGGCGATTTGTTGTATGTCTTTCCGTTTGTCATTTTATTCTTGTGTTTTTCAGTCCTTTTAGTATTGCGATTACCTCGCTTGGGGAAGAGAGAGCTAATCTTAGTGCTTTCGTACGTTTGTTCGGTTTGTTCTTGTTTAGATTTGTCGGTTTCCTCTTACTCTTGGGGTTTGGGAAGGGCTGCGGTTTGTGATTGTGGCACTCCCTGGACTTTTCTCTTACCTTTTTTGAACGGAAGACGTTAGGTAATTGTATCGATTCCTGATCATTGCCTTCCTTTCTATTTAAGTCTACAAAAAAAGGGAAAAAGGCAAACAGTGTAAATCCTGATGAGATTGCTCTTTACAAGTCGTCTCATCTGGATCTACACTACCTTGTGTAATGGTCTGCCAGGCTGAAAGGTTTAAAATTGATGTTAGTAACGTCTGACAGCCGAGAAACGTATCCCTGAACGTCACTATATAGGTTTCTTTGTCTTTGGCTTGGGCCCGCCGTGGTTCAACTATTGGTTTCCATTTACTCTGGCATACAGTAGAATTAGCCATGAGTCTATGTTTATTATAGTGATTAATTTGATTTTTATGTTTTCGCTTTGATGCATTAACTAAGTTGGGAGCCTTTATGCGAACCGAATTTGTATGTATTTCTGTATTAAGAGTTGCATCGGGACTCAAGGTGAAGTTGGCTGGCTGTAAAAGTGCTTTACTCTACTGACCGTTCTAAGGTGGTGATCCCGGTGTTAGTCTTACTCTTTGTTGCTTTGAGGTTTATTCTACGACGCAATCTGTTTTGTCTTACCTTGTATTATTTTGTTCTTGTGTTTTTCAGTCCTTTTGGCATTGCGATTATCTCGCTTGGGGAAGAGAGAGCTAATCTTAATGCTTTTCGTACGTTTGTTCGATTAGTCTTTGTTTGGTTTTGTCGGTTCCGCTTCCTCTTGGCGTCTGGAATGGGCTGCGGTTTGTGATTGTGGCATTCCCTGGACTTTTATCTTACCTTTTTTTCTTATTTTGAGTCCTTTGTGGCTGGGTGAAATAGCTTTTACTTAGTGGCAACATATCTTTATTCGAGTTTCAAATGTTGTAAAACTACAAGAAAATTGTTCAGATTGCATAGAGGCTTAACTCAATGGTAAAACATCACAAAAAATGTCAATCAAATTAAATCACTGCGATCAATCTAGACACTGACAGCCAGAAAGACATAACATCAGGCATCAGCCCTCTAAAAAGAGATTTAGGTCACCACCGCCACAGGCTCTAAAAACTGACTTACCGTCATGCCATTGAAGAGAAAGACATAAGCTAATAGCTCTAGCAACCATGATCGGGTAAGCATGCAATCCATGTTATAGCCTACATGTATCGAATATATTTTTTCGGAATCCTTCTAAAATAAATGGATCTCCCAACCATTTCCATATAAAAATATAACCTATGTCACCTTAAATTTCTTGCTGCAGAAGTATTTATTAGCAGTGTCGGTAATAAAATTTTGAAAGACCTGAAAATAAAAAGATACCGCGTATACATCGTTTCCAGAGGCCTGTCTGTAGCAATGGTATTTTCCAATGATGTGTAGAGAATCTTGAACACTTTTGATGCGTGTGTACCTGTATCGATGTATGAGTTAGCTTCTACTGGCCTGGATTTTCAGTTAAGTATTTGTTTGATCACGCCTCTGGGAAAATCGATTGATCTTATGAAAATACAAGATACAGATGTGACCGAGCAAACAATGTAGGCAATATGCGTTTATTTGGATGTGTGTTTTTTGTTTCATAGGATTCCTCCAGAATTGAGATCAAACGACTCCTTATCATGCACAGGCGTGCACGGTTAAAGGCAAATACATACGTTATTTGAAAAACGTTTATCAGTATAGGAAAAACATAATTCGCAGAGAGGAAAACTCGTAACTGGCATAAGTTCAAAATGGACATGGATGCGTTTGCTAGTGGCTAGTAGCATACAAGGGTTCAAGAGTGATTCATGACAGGTGTTGTACAACCGCAAATACAGATAAAGATTGTTCTACTGATTAAAGGACAGTAAAACTCCAGAACACCACCACATCTTACGCAGTTGTAAAATGTCTAACATTTCAAACTCATTTTTGTTTCGTGGCAGACTAGCTCTCAACGCTTTGAGATTTTATATTTGGTAAATAATCATTTGTTCTAGAGCATGTTTAGCATTTTTATGCACTGAAGGAATGATCTCGTTGATTACTAGCCCTGAAGCCATAGCTCAGTAGCTCTTCTCTATTGGTAATGATGGTTTTGCCATATTATTATAAAATTTAGCAGTTCATTGGTCTCCGTATTGTCAAACATGAACAAGTGCACCGTTGATGTACAGATAATAAAGAGAATATTATGTTAAGTATTTATCCCCTGGAGCACATGTGATGGGTGTTTAGTATTCACGACATGTACATTCTAGCCGCAACGTAAGAAAACTCAAATCAGCCTGTGCATCAACACAGTCTGATCAGTCTTTGTTGTCCGTTTGGAGAGACTTTGCATCCTTGATTATCCAAAATGCGCCCAGTGAAGATTCTGATCAGACTGCGCGAATGAACATGCTGATCTTAGTGTCCGCTATGCATACATATCCGTAAAAGGTTTCCTGGCGTTGCGGCTAAAACTGTGCCGGACGCGTCACGAATTATCATACTCTTTAAAAACGTTTGCAGACCTTTCTAATGTTGGAAGCTGCTTGTCACATACGTCACTGGCAATGGGCTTCTAACATTTTTATACTGGTTAATTCGGCTTTATGTGCCAGATAGTCCTTAATGTCTCTTCAAGCTAATTTGTCTCGATAGATATTTGCTTTGTAAATTAGACTTGATAAAACAAACTCGACAGACAAATGGAATAGTAATGAAATGGTCCAATGCTCGCAGTTTTTAAGATACCACGCAACATCAAGGTTTTTGTTCCATTTATAAGACAGTTATTACATTTGTGATGTGTAATGCTACAAACTCAATTGATACTGTAAAATATATTTGTAGTAAAATACTTACTGGCCGTTAATGAGATCCTAACATAGCCTTGAAATTCTAATTTACTTTAACTGAAGCTCTATTTTCTTTCTTTCTTTCTTTTTATTTCTTTTTTTTTTTTTTTTTTTTTTTTTTTTTTTTTTTTTTTCGTTTTTTTTTTTTGTATTGTTATGTTTCAATTTGACAATACCATAGGCGTGACAATTCAAATGAATTAATTGAAAATTCTCTCTCTCTCTCTCTCTCTCTCTCTCTCTCTCTCTCTCTCTCTCTCTCTCTCATTCGTTTTTATTTCTTTTTGTATGACGTGACACGATACAATGAGGAAGGGATTGTCGGTGTGTGGGAACAACGGCGGCGGATGAGCCTATTACAAGTAGCCTACACATCTTATTTACTGTCTTCTGGTGTTTATCCATACCAGCCGCAACGTGAGAAAACGCACCTTCTGGCATCCACGCAGTCTGATCAGAGTCTTCGTTGTTTGTATGAAGTATATTTGTGTAAAAAAAACATTCAAGTTTTCGATCAGACTGCACGAACGCGTAAGCTGATCTGAATCTTGTCTAGGCGCAATGCCCGAAGCTAAGTTGTCCGACGTTATTGCGCATATGGTCTCAAAAATGCCCTGATTATTAAGACTGGGCAAATGAAATAGCTGAACTCTTCTTTGCTATCCTTGTGTGTCATAATGTATGACCTAAGCTTATATTGTGTCTCGTAAAGGATTAAACATACTAAATGTCGTATTCCCAGTCAAGACGAACGCTGCAGAGTACACGTAACATTTTACCCAGTAAGCATTCTACATAAATCTAAAGCGGGCCGTTATCGGCCCATCAGGGTAGCTGACGGGCCGATAACGGCCCGCTATAGATTTATGTAGAATGCTAGTTGGGTATATTTCATATGCAAATTATCATATGTTAACATTTAACCCTTAAAACCTGATACAACAATCTCAAACGGATCACACTTATGGGCAAGAGAAAATGTCCTTAGAGTATATAAAGCTATAGGCAGATTGGTAATTCTCGGACGGAATGACTGTTTCAACAGATTATATTTCATTTCGTTTGGGATCATTGGGTCCATTGTGGTATATTTTAAAATGGAGTTCTGCTCATGTACACGCTAGACGGGGTAAGTAGTGTTGCAAACTTCATAACTGCTTAAGAAAAGTCTCAATAAAACCGAGACTCCCATTTTCAAATCCGTAGTGTGTTCATTGTTTCCAAAAGCAATCTTTTTTACGTTTATTTTACTATACTGCAGCTGGTGTTAGTGTCGTGTGGTGGCGGCAGAATGTCTCCCCGTACATCACCATAGTGCAGATTATATTTCATTTCCTTAGGGATCATTAGGCTTATTGTAGTATACTTGAACAAAAAAGAGTTCTGCTCATGTATACGCTAGAGGGCGTAAGTAGTGGTGCAAACTTCATTACTGCTTATGAAGAGTCTCAATAAAAGCGAGACTCCCATTTTCTAATCCGTAGTGTGTTCTTTGTTTCCAAAGGGAATATTTTGACATTTATTTAATCAAATCAACCCATTCATGCCAAGCGTCCCATAAAAGACATACTTGCATACTGTGAGGACCCAAATCAGACGCCACAGAACGCGGCGCGCGCGTCTGATTACTGTCTTAACTGTTTGTTTCACGTACATGAATTTCTATAAAAAATGATAATACAGCAACAAACTAGACAACCCTAAATTGGAAATATACCTGAGTGAGAGACAGACAAATCCACTAGGCATAAATAGGCGTTGTTGTGGTGATGATATTGACATTTAATTGTACTGGCTATACAGTACCATGAATACACGTTGAAGTGAATGTGTTCCTTTAGGTGAAGACTAATCCTCTTATACCTGAGATTCTGAAATAGATAATCTCATTCTTAAATCTGGTCAGCATACTTCCAAATAGGGGTCTTAGTCAAAAATCAAAATAGAATGGCAACAATGTAGATCCTGATTAGACGATTTATTGTTAGGCGTCTCATCAGGATCTACCTGTGTGCAATAACATTGTTTTAGTCTGCAGGGCTGAATAAGTTAAAGGCAACGAAAGAAGAGTATTTTACATCGCCTTGTGGGAGTCAGAACGTAGGGTTCTGACTCCCATAATCACTACAGGAATGATGAATAGCTGCTAAATATTTGGAAATATTGTAAGGAATTTATTTCCTTGACATATCTGCACTCGGCTTATAAGAATTTGTCTTACCTTAATCATGCTTTTGCCTATTAAATTCTGCGTAAAATCATAACCATATATTGGGAAGGTTCGCACAGAAAATATAACAGTCAATAAAGGTAAGAGAAAAGTCCAGGGAGTGTCACAAGCCGCAGCCCTTCCCAGACACCAAGAGGAAGAGGCAACAGACAAAACCAAACAAGTGCAAATCGAACAAACGAAAGCTCTATCGTTCCCAAGCGAGGTTATCGCAATTCTAAAAGGTTAATGCCTGCCTTTTGTTTATTCTGTTGTTGTAGTCATGTGCATTTTACTCGTTTACGAGCTGCAAGCAAGTGTATAGTATTTGACTATCTTTATCAAACGTGTATGATACGCATGTGCTTCTGTTTAGTATTTATATTTCACTCGCTGTTCTATCAACAGATACTCTCATGTTATAAACTGGCGAATTCCGGTTCACAAGTGTGTTTTAGTATGAAAAAGAAATTGATTAGATCTGCATGTTTTGTTTTGAACGCTGACATATTAGATACATATTTAAGAAGAAAAAAAAAGACATTATATCCATTTTAACCTTTACCTCTCTCTGGGCTAATCAAGCAGACGACAAATTGGTGAAGTTTTCTTATTTTCCCAGAAAACTGGATGGGACATTTTATGCTAATTGTCTCCATTGGAGACATTTGCACGAAATGTCAAATCCTATTTTCCGGGGGAAATAAGAAAGCATAGTTCAATATGTCGTCTGTTGAAAATTTTACCATTGCTAAGCGTCAAAGAGCGGTGCTGAGCCTCATGAAAAACTATGACAATTGTATAGCCAACGATCAAACATATAAACGACAAGCCGAAGGCAATACATTCTCTTAGATTTGTTTTGTTATTTATTGGAATACAAATGCATACAGCAAGAGATTCTTATAAAGAGTCTCAATTAACACATTGTTTCTATTAGGTCCTCACCTTTGCTTCATTAAAGGCTTTATCTGTGATTTAAATGTTGTCCATAATGATTCATGGATAAGTTAGAAGAGCTCTACGCGGACAGACCATGGAAGGTAAGGGCGAGTGTTTGGGATCCAGTAAAGCTAGCTTAAGCCCCTCCCCCGTCCCCTCCCCCGCCCCAGTAATCTATTACCGAATTACTGACCGTTCCAAGGCGGTACTGTCAGCGTTGGACTTTATGTTAAATGTTCTGTAGTGTTCCTCTTACAAATATTTTTTTTTTCTTTTAACAATCATGAAACTGAAAAATATATTCAGTTAAGTTTGGGTAACAGAGTTACCAACCTTTTGGGAAAGGGTTGCCAACTCTGCTTGCCATCTGTTCGTTTTGTGTATGTTTAATTTATTAGTCTGTCTTCCCCTTTGATGATAAGAACTTGATGTGGATCTGATTGTATCACTTTACACAACAACATTAGGTGCAAAATAATCACCGGAACGTTATACATGGAGTAACACGCATGCTTAAACTGTTTCAATATTATCCGTATAAATGTGCCATATATGCGTCATACATAGATATACTATACATGCACATGCAGTCACATGTATATAAGCAATCATCTAATATGCTAATAACAAAGGCATTTAAAATGATTTAAAGCACGATATGGCTGCAGGTGGAGGTGCGGGTAATTTCTGATTATAGTTTTGTTCTCTGCGTTTATAATTAATGGCAATGACGGACTTTGTCAGCAATCCACAGTTACGTTGATCTGCTAAGATAAAGTCAATGTCATTATTACGTGGTTATTAAATGCAGATGGCAGTTTTATAATTTAAAAGCAAAAACAAGGATATTTAAACCAACGCATCAACAGCTGTGCGTTACTAGGTTTCCGAAGGTCACAAAGAACAAATCTACGCCAGTAAAATTAATGATTTGATTGACGGCATCTATCATTTTGAATATTCCCTAAAATATTCTAACAGACAGAAACTTCTTTTTTAAACAGAAACACCTCATCTCCTTTTTAATCTACTCATGCCTAGCGTCCCCAATAAAAGAGTCTAATTAGGTTCTACAATGTTTGTTTATACTGGAATTTCTATGCAACACGATATGTATAACTAACAGACATCCCTTTTACTTGAAATGGACACGTCTCAAGAGTTAAGGTTGACGAGTTTAATCGGCAGAAATGGGTTAAAATTTGATTATAAGTTCAGCAGTGCACGTATTCACGTCCTCAAAATGATGGATGTTAGAAACGGTTTGCCAGCATATCGTTGCATTAATCAAATATTTTTTTCTGTGGCTTCAGTTAATGCAAGCTATGCATTGTGTTAATTTTAAGTCGCGCGACGAGGAAAGTGGGTCTTCATGGAGAACGTAAACAGTAAAAGCTATTATTGCATAAAAAGCAGTGTCGCACGTTATTAACAGTCGTGCATTAACCGGCGAAAAGCTGTGTATTAACAAGGCAATTCACGCGCTGTTAATGCACGGCTACGCAACTTTCAATATATTCGTACCGGGGCCACAGAATTGCTGCCGTCACGAGATGCGTACTGCCCTGCCCTGGAACGAGCATAGTCCGTGGAAATAGCGTTCGCGCGACATCGGGGGAAAGGTGAAACAAAGTAGTGCAAGAAATAACGCGAAATGTAGCAAATGTTTTCAGTTTTTATGCAATAATAGCGATCGAACATGGTTTTTTTAATGCATGAACATTCGCCAGGTCCCTTAGGAGGTGTTGAAAACCGCGGCCTTCGGCCTCGGTTTTCAACACCTCCCAAGGGACCTTGCGAATGTTAATGCATGAAAAACCATGTTTGATCCCTATATTCCAGTCTGCTCATCAGTGCTTACTGATCCAATATCTTGGCTTTTCAACGGTATGATGTGCAGTTCAAACGAAATCTGCCAATGGACTTTGAATGTATGTCAAATTCGGATTGTACAGATTCGCCGAGTGTTTTGTTCATCAAATGTTCATGTGCAGCGGACAATGATGTTCCAAAGACACGATTTATTTTCATTCGAATATGTCACAAAATCACTGAAGCTAGGAGTTTTAGGAGAGTTGGGCCGCTGACTGACAAAAATACACTTAGGGCATTTAGAAATGGCAACGGGTCGAGATCATTGCTATTTATCCTTTATTTTCAACAAGGTCTCTATCTTATTAAGGTGAATAGCAAAAAGCCTGACCAAACTTCGAGAATGTGCATGCTGGTCTGGATCTTCGCTTTTTGCGTATAGTCTAAAGTCCCTTTTCTCCGCCGCTAGCACAATTACGCTTTATCGCAAAGCAATTTTAATCAGTAGCATTGGAATCTGGAAATGAGAAAACAAAGGCGTGTCATTCTATCATTGTTGCATTCTCGCTATTCTATGTAACTGTATCGTTGTAGCATTCTCACTAATACCATGTCACTCTATCGTTATAGCATTATCGCTAACACCATGCCACTTTGTAGTTGTAGCATTCTGCTTAACACCATGTCTGTCCATCGCAATAGCATCATACTCGTTAATACCATGTTACTCTGTCGTTGTAGCATTCTCACTAACAACATAGTCTATCGCTATAGCATTGTAGCTAATTCCATGCCGTTCCATGTCATCCTTCTCGCTAATGCCATGTCACTATATAGTTGTAGCAGTACTACAAACACAATCTCACTCTGTCGTTGCATCATTCTCGCTAATACCATGTCACTCTATCGTTGTAGCATTCTCGGTAATAGCATATCATTCTATAGTTCTAGCATTCCCGCTAATAATATATCATTCTATCATTGTTGCATTTTCTGTACTAGAATGTCACTCTATCGTTTTCGCATTCTCGCTAAAACCATGTCACGTTATCGTTGTAGCATTCCCTCTAACACCTTGTGACCCTAAAGTTGTAGCATCCTCGCTATTACCATGTCACTCTATCGTTGTAGTATTCTCGCTAACACAAGGTTACACTATCGCTGTAGTATTCTCGCTGATGCAATGTCACTCTGTCGTTTTAGCAATGTTGCTAATACCATGCCAATTTATCGTTGTAGCATTCTCGCTATAATCATATCATTATATCGCTAATGCCGTGACACTTTATCGCTGTAGCATTCTCGCTTCCAATATTCCACATTATCGTTGTAGCAATCTCGTTTATACCATGCTACACTATAGTTATAGGATTCTCGCTAACACCATGTTACACTATCGTCAACGCATTCTCGCTAATACCATGTCATTCTATCATTGTAGCCTCCTCACTAACACCATACCACTCTGTCGTTGTAGCCTTCAATCTAACAACATGCCACTCTATCGTTGTAGTATCCTCACTAATGTCACACCACTCCTAAAAAAGGTAAGAGAAAAGTCCAGAGAGTGCCACAATCACAAGCCGCAACCCTTCCCAGACACCAAGAGTAAGAGGAAACATGTCACTCTATCGCTGCAGCATGCTCGTTAACACAATTCCACAATATCGTTGTAGCTTTCAAGCTAATACCAGGCCACGCTTTCGTTTTGGCATTCTCGCTTACACCTTTCCACTCTAATACTGTAGCATTCTCACTAACTCTGTACCATTCTATCGTTTTAGCCTCCTCACTAATACCATACCACGCCGTCGTTGTAGCCTTCTAACTAACAACATGCCACTCTATCGTTGTAGTATCCTCATTAATGCCACACCACTCTATCATCGTAGCATTCTCGCTAACACCATGCCACTCTATCATTGTAGAACTCTATCTCTCTATCACTCTATCGTTGTAGTATTCTCGCTAACAACATGTCTTTCTATTATTGTAGCATTCTCACTATCACCGTGCCACTCTATCACAGTAGCCTTCTCACTAACACCATGTCATTCTAGATTTGTAACCTTCTCATTAACACCATAGCACTCTATCGTTCTAGCCTTCTCACTAACACCATGCCACTCTATCGCAGTAGCCATGCCACACAGTTGCTGTAGTATTCTCACTAACAGAATGCCACTCTAACTGTGTAACCTTCTCACGAACACACTGTCACTCTATCGCTGTAGCATTCTCTCTAAAACCATGTTATTCGATCGCCGAATCCTTGTCATTAACACTATGCCACTCTATCGTTGTAGCTTTCTCACTAACACCATGTCACTCTTTCGCTACAGCATTCACGCTAACACCATGTAACTCTATCGCTGTAACATTCTCGCTATCATCTTGCCACATTATCATTGGAGCCTTCTTACCTACACTGTCACTCTGTCGCTGTAGCATTCTCACTAACACAATGTCAGTCTATCGTTGTAGACTTCGCACTAACCCCATGCAACTGTATCGCTGAAGCATTCTCACTACCACCACGTAACTCTATCGCTGTAGCCTTCTCTCTAACAACATGTCACTCTATCGCTGTAGCCTACTCATTAACACGATGTCTCTATATCATTTCAGCCGTCTCATTTACACCATTTGATTCTATCGTTGTATACTTTTCACTAACACCATGTCACTCTGACGCTGTAGGCTTCTCAATAACACCATATTACTCTACCGTTGTAGTCTTCTCGTTAAAACAATATCACTGTATCGTAGTAGCATTCTCTATCGTTGTAATCTCTATCGTTGTTACTCTATCGTTGTCACGCTGTCGTTGTAGTATTCTCGCTACCACCATGCCACTCTGTTGTTTGCAGTATTCTCACTAACACCATGTCACTCTTTCGTTGTATTATTCTCACTAAAACAATGCCACTCTATCATTGTAGCATTCCCACTAACACAATGCCACTCTATCGTTGTAGCATTCTCACTAACACCATGCCACTCTACAGTTGAAGTAATCTCACTAACACCATGCCACTGTATCGTTGTAGCCTTCTCACTAACACCATGCCACTCTACAGTTGCAGTAATCTCCCTAACACCATGCTACTGTATCGTTGTAGCGTTCTTGCTAACATGCCAAAACAGGTAAGAGAAAAACAAAACAGAGAGTGCCACGATCAGAAAAATAACGGTAAGAGAAAAGTCCAGGGAGTGCCACAATAACAAGTTACAGCCCTTCCCAGACATCAAGAAGAAGAGGAAACAAACAAAACCAAACAAGCGCATATCGAACAAACGTACGAAAAGCACTAAGATTAGCTCTCTCTTCCCCAAGCGAGGTAATCGCAATGCTAAAAGGACTGAAAAACGCAAGAACAAAATAACACAAGGCAAGATTTAAAACAAATCGCCTCGTAGAATGAACCACAAAGCAACAACGATTAAGACTAACACCAGGACCACCGCCTTAGACGGGGGGTTTAAAGCACTTTTACAAGCAACAAAGAGTGAGATTAACACCGTGACCAACGCCTTAGAACGGTCAGTAGAATAAATCACCAGGGTGGGGGCGGTTGGGAGTTAAAGCACTTCACCCGGGATCCCGATGCTACTCTTAATGCAGAAATACATAAAAATTCGGTTCGCATAAAGGCTCCCAACACAGTCAATGCATCAAAGCGAAAACATAAAAATCAAATTCATCATTATGATAAACAAAGACGAGACCCCATGATTAATTCTACTGTGTGCCAGAGTAAATAAAATCCAATAGCTGAACCACGGCGGGCCAAGCCAAAGACATATCGTCAAGCCCAACCCACTGGGTAAAGTTTTACAAAGAGGCCGTCATTGAGTCTGAGGCCCGAACCACCGTTGTGCTGGCATGCAGTCTGCCGCATAATATCAAGGCTATAGCCAATTCTTTTGTACGGTTAATTAGTTTTCTGAATTGCACCGAAAATCCGGGGAGTTCCACAATCACAAACCGCAACCCTTCCCATACATCAAGAGAAAGAGGAAACAGACAAAACCAAATTACTAAATCACCGTAAATATCTGGTTCCGATATACCTTCTTGCAAAAGTGTTCCCAGACACCAAGAGGAAGAGGAAACCACAAAACCAAACAAGCGCAAATCGGACAACCGTACGAAAAGCACTAAGATTAGCTCTCTCTTCCCCAAGCGAGGTAATCGCAATGCTAAAAGGACTGAAAAACACAAGAACAAAACAACACAAGGCAATACTTAAAACAAATCGCCTCAAAGAATAAATCACAAAGCAACAAAGAGTAAGACTAACACCGGGGCCACCGCCTTAGAACGGTCAGCAGAGTAAAAAAGGTAAGAGAAAAGTCCAGGGAGTGCCACAATCACAAATCGCAGCCCTTCCCAGACACAAAGAGGAAGAGAAAACCGACAAATCCAAACAAGTACAAATCGAACAAACGTACGAAAAGCACTTAGATTAGCTCTCTCTTCCCCAAGCGAGGTAATCGCAATGCTAAAAGGGCTGAAAAACACAAGAACAAAATGATACAAGGTAAGACATAAAACAAATTGCCTCGTATAATAAACCACAAAGCAACAAAGAGTAAGACTAAGACCGGGACTACCGCCTTAGAACGGTCAGTAGAGTAAACCACCGGGGGTTTAAAGCACTTTTACAGCTAGCCAACTTCACCCTGTGCTTAAAGCACTTTTACAACGGACTTACTTCATCCTGGGTCCCGATGCCACTCTTCATCACAACTAGTATAAGAGAAAGCAAAACGGGCAGCTGTTGAAGTGACAAAAATGCTAGCATCACAACACAACTAGTAAAACAGAAAGCAAAGTGGGCAGCTATTGGAGACTTGACCACAATGCAAGCATCACAACACATATATATATAAAAAAAAAAACAAAAAAAAAAAAACAGAAAACTATGGGGAATCACAATACTACAAAGAACTACAAAGAGTAAGAACAGCACCAGGACCACCACCTTAAAACGGCCAGTAGAATAAACTGCCGGGGATGAGGGAGGGATAGGGGTTAAAGCACTTTTACGGCCGGCCAACACCCTGGGTCCCGATCCTACTATATATACAGAAATAAATAAAAATTCAGGTCGCATAAAGGCTCCCAACTCAGTCAATGCATCAAAGCGAAAACATAAAAATCAAATCCATCACTATGATAAACAAAGACGAGTACTCATGGCTAATACTACTGTGTGCCAGAGTAAATGAAAACCAATAGTTGAACCACGGCGGGCCAAGCCAAAGACATATCGTCATCCCCCAACCCACTGGTTAAACATTTTACGAAGAAGCCGTCATTGTGTCCGAGGCCCGAACCACCATTGTGCAATTAAAGAGTGAAGCACAGCCATTAAAATGATAGGATTGATAACTAAGCATGCTGCCAGCAGTATAATATCTAGGCTATTGCCGATTCTTTTATCGCAGTAGCATTCTCAGTAACACCATGCCACTCTATCAGTGACTTCTCACTAACACTATGCCACTATATCGTTGTAGCCTTCTCACTAACACCATGGCACTCTATCGCGTTGTAGCCACCTCACTAACATCATGTCGCTCTATTGTTGTAGCATTCTCGCTTTCACAATAACACACTGTTGTTGTTCTAACATTCTTGCTAACACCATGTCACTCTATCGTTGTAGCATTCTCGCTAACACAATGTCACTTTGTCATTGTAGTATTCTCGCTCATAAAATGTCACTCTATCGTTGTAGCATTTGTGACGACACAGAAAGGGAACACCGAAGGGGACAGTTTCCCTTTTCTTACGTAGGGTACCTTTTCACCTACATAAGGCCATTTTCGCCTTAACCCTACGTAGCTAGTAAACCATCATGCGATGTTACCATAAATAACTTAAGTACACAGGTTGCCCGTGTAACACGCGTATAATCCACGTGGTGGCGTAATACCGCCCTATATAAACTCCACCGTAAATGATTCCCATAAGGGCGAAATTGTACACAGAAGTGTCAGAGGACACATTCTCAGCTGTATGGGATTCATTTCGGTGAGTGAATATTTATTACTTTTGATAATTTTAGTGTTAGTCATCGGTTTGTAGGTTTTATTTGCAAGGTCTGAACGGCCAGAAATGAATTACTGTCTGATTTAAAACCTGCGAATTGTTGATTACACGGTCTATATAACAGACGCAGAGTAATACTGTTCTGCATTTTATTGTTTAGATTTGTTCACGTATACTGACCAGTTGCGCAAAAATGTTACAGGCTGGTGCGGTTTTTCCCAGCGCAGGAGGTGTACGGGAAAGGCGCTGAGCAGGCTGAGCAGTATAATCAGTCTTATCGGGGTCTTTCCTATCAAGCGCAAATTCGGTCTAGTCGGTGTCTTCATTTTGCGGGAATGATGTGGCTATAAAGGACGCTGATCGGACTGTGCAGTATGTTCAGTCTGATCGGTTCTTTATGGCAGACGCAAAATATAGGGGGACTTGTGAACAGAGCAGAGCCGGACCTGCCGATGAGCACATAGGAGCATCGCGATTATCATCAAATTCGCGACATGAAGGCATACACGCATGACAGACACGCATATAGGTAATTTATGCCCTCTTCGCGAAAGACGGCACGGAATATGGGCAAATAAACGCTTAGAGGACCAAGCCTGCCCAGTGCACGTGCAGTCTAAAAAAAAAAACTTTTCTTGTTAAATTTTAAAACAGAAAAATTGCAAGCATTCGCGGTTACATAGGACCGGGCAACATAATTTAGTAAAGTTAAAATCATTAATTTGTAAATATTTTTTTCGTCTGCTCAAATTGTTTTGCCCTGATGCGGCAGACGAAATATACCGTAAAGCTGTATGTATTATATGATATGTTAGGGGTTGACATGTATTAGTGAATGACATTTGGGTCGACAGTACTAATGTCGGGTCCCAAATACTAGAAGGTTGAAATGCCATAATAATGGCTTGACAATCGAAATGTCAGTTTAGCCATGGGCATTTGATGTGTCATGACCCTGATGTGAAATGTCCTGATCGCAGGTAGAGCGGATAAAAATGTCTTTGCTCTGGTTGCTATCTGTGTGCATTTCAAATGTCATGTCCCTAATTTTATTTATTACTGTTATGTAATAATATGTAATAATACGGAGTTTTGCATATGACGTCGAGGAGCGACGCTGCCGAGAGCTGGTAATAACTAGCTGTCGACTGCGCCGACGTCGACAATTGGATTGAAGCCGCGGATGAATCACGGCGACGTCGATAATAGACGTCGAGGATTCAGCTGCGACGCCAATGACGCCACACCATCCGGCGACGTATAGCGTCATTGTTGATTGAATATATATATCATACGGCAAGCTTCATCATATGGTGGTGTAATTCTATCTAGTGATTAATTCTATCTAGTAATTGTTAGCCCTTCATTCACCTTACTTCATACAGGTCCTTAGAGCCTGAACAACAGATAAAGATGTGTTGTTAGTAGACGCCCATAGAGGCGAAGTTGACCTATGGTGATGTTTACGGCCGCAAAGGCGCCAGATCACCTAGAAATTTCTATCAACTAAGGATATGAATATGAAATATAATTAATATAAACAGGATCCTTAAAGGAAATAACTAGTTATGTTATAAAGTGTTAACAGAAATAAGTAAAGGGCCCGTATTAACATATAAAGAATTCGGAAGATAACCCAGCATATTCTCTTCGCATCGGCCCAGGGTTCAGCACACTTGGGTGGAGTCGTATTGATATTGTTAAACAATTTGGCTAACCTACCAAGTTAGTCAAATTGTAAAACGTATCAGTCACCACCCGTGTTGGGCTACCGTAGCCGACGCGAAGAGTATAGCTGGGGTATGTCAAGACTGTTATTTTGTGTGTGTATGTGTGTGTGTGTATGTAATAGTTAATTAGTGTCATTTCATGTTATTATATGTTGTATATATATATGTAAGAAAAAAGTTATAAAATCTAATGTTGTTAGAGTTTCTGTGTAGTGATACGTATAGGCAAAGCCCAAACCGGAGTCTCATTAAACAGGAAATCACCATCGGTACCGTCCTGACCGCCCTAGGGCGTAACAGCATTCTCCTTAACACTATGCCACTCTATCGTTGCATGCCACTCTATAATTGTAGTATTCTCACTAACACCATGCCCGTCTATTGTTGTAGTATAATCACTAACGCCATGCCACTCTATCGTTGTATCACTCTCACTAAACCATGTCACTCTATCGTTGCAGCATTCTAGTTATCACCATGTCTGTCCTTCGTTAAAGTATTCTGACTAGCACCATGTCATTCTATTACCGTAGCTTTCTAGCTCTATCACATTGTAGCATTCTCACTAACACCATGTTATGTATCGTTGTAGCCTTCCCGCTAAAACCATGCCACTCTATCGTTGCAGTATTCTCGCAAACACCATGTCACATTATCAATATAGCATTCTCGCTAACACCATGCCACTCTTTCGTTTTTGCATTCTCACTAACATCACATGTCTCTCTGTCATTGTAGCGTTTTCGCTTACACCATGCCACTCTATCATTGTAGCATTCTCGCTTAGTACCATGTCACTCTATCGTTGTAGCATTCTCACTAACAACATGTCTGTCTATCATTGTAACATTGTCACCAGACTATATCACTCTTTCACTGCAGCTTTCTCACTAACACCATGTCTGTCTATCGTGTAAGCTTTCTCACTTACACCATGCGACTCTATCGCTGTAGTATTCTCGCTAACATTATGTCTGTGTTCTCGCTACCACCATGTCTGTCTATCCTTGTAGTATCTCACTAACATTATAACACTCTATCGTTGTATCATTCTCACTAACACTATGCCACTCTGTCTTTGTAGCATTTTCACTAACACCATGACACTCTATCTTGTAGTATTCTCACTAACACCATGCCACTATATCATTGTAGCATACTCACTTACAACATGCCACTCTACCGTTGTAATAATTTAGCTAATACCATGTCATCCATTCGTGGTAGCTTTCACACTAACACCGTGACACTCTTATCTTTGTAGCATTCTCACTAACACCATGCCTCTCTATCATTGTAGCATTCTCTCTATCACTATACTGATCCATCGTTGTAGTATTCTCAATTACACCATGACACTTTATCATTGTAGTATTTTCCCTAACACCATGCCACTCTATCGTTGTAGCATTCTCGCTGATACCATGTCACTCTATCGTTGTAGCAGTCTCACTATCACAATGCCACCATAGAATAGCGTAGTAGACTAAATAACACCATACTACTCTAACATTGTAGCATGCTCGCAAACATCATGCCATCTATCGTTTTATTATTCTCACTAACACCATGCCACTCTATCATTTAAGCATTCTCGCTAACACCATGCCACACTATCATTGCAGTATTCTGATTACACCATACAACTCTATCGTTGCAGTATTCTCACTAACACCATGCCACTCTATAATTGTAGCATTCTCGCTAACACCATGCCACTCTGTCGTTGTAGTATTGCCACTAACAACATGCCCACCTATCATTGTAGCATTCTCGCTTACACCATGCTACTCTATCGTTCTAGCCATCTCACTAACACCATGCCACTCTATCATTATAGCATTTTAGCTAATACCATGTCATTTATTCGTTGTAGCTTTCTCACTAACACTATACCACTCTATCGTTGTAGCATTCTCACTACCACTACGCCACACTATCGTTGTAGTAATCTCACTAACACCATGCCACTCTACCATTGTATCATTCTCGCTAACACAATGCCTGTCAATCGTTATAGTATTCTCACTAACACAGTGCCACTCTATCATTGTAGCATTCTCCTAACACCATGCCACTCTATCGTTGTAGCATTCTCGCTAATACCATGTCACTCTATCGTTGTAGCTTTCTCACTAACACAATATCACTCTACCGTTGTAATATTCTCACTAGCACCATGCCACTCTATCATTGTAACATGCTTGCTAACACCATGCCACTCTTTTTTGTAGTATTTTCACTAACACCATGCCACTCTTTTTTGTAGTATTTTCACTAACACCATGCCACTCATCCATTTTAGCATTCTCGCTAACACCATGTTATACTATCGTTTCAGTATTCTAACTAACGCCAGGCCACTCTATTATTGTAGCATTTTCGCTAATTTCATGCCACTCTTTCATTGTAGTATTCTCATTAATATCATGCCACTCTATCGTTGAAGTATTCCCACTAATACCATGCCTCTCTAACGTCGTAGCATTCTCCCTAACACTATTTAGCGTTTTAGCATCTCATTAACACCATGCCACTCTGTCATTGTAGTATTCTCGCTAACTCCATGACACTCTTTTGCTGTAGTATTCTGATCTCTGCCACTCTATCGTTGTTTTATTCTCGCTAATACCATGTCTGTCTAACGCTGTAGCGTTCTCGGTATGCAATCCTGTAGTGCAAATGTCATGGTCTGATATGGAATGAAAATCTGAAAGGCTATTTATGAAAACAAAGAAAACACAAAAGAACAGAAAAGAACAAAACCCGTATAGCCGGTTTTATTAAGTCTCTTCGTATACAGCAGTGTAATTTGCGAGGCTGTATACGTTTTTCGATTTTTAAAGTAACCAGAATGGGTTCAGTGACCCAAAAGGAAACAAAAAATATAATCTACCCTATAATAAAGTACGTTTTACGGCCGTCACTTTGCAAAATTTCTATTTTGTATCAGGCAGAAACATGATTATATTTCCACTGAAGGTCTGTTTAAATCACAAATTGTAGTTTTAATAATACTCAGTGAGTTAACCGTTTCATCCCTTATGATCAACAGGGATACAATTGCAAACGGTGCAGATTAAGATAAGATGGCTAACGAGCCGTCTCAGCAGGATCTACACTGTTTTTTTAAATTTGTTATTGGTTTCCTATTCGCAAGAATGAATGTGTCCACATTCAGAGATGGGTTTCTAATGTGGATTCTTCCATCTTTAAAACTGCTCAGAATCATTGTTCCAAATAGGGGTCTCAGTCGAAAGTCAAAACAGAATGACAAATAGTGTAGAACATGATGAGCCGTCTCATCAGGACCTATACTATTTTTTCAAAGGTTTGGTCTGCATGACTGAAAGGGTTAACTGGAAATGAACATTGGACATAATAATTACTACATTTAACTTTTATAAGGGTTTTAATTTTTTAAATATTTATTAAAATATTCCCTTTAGCAATCACGTACGAGCTCTTTGAAATGTTCTTGCACTTATACAAACACAAAGGATTCACAGAAAACGTATAAAATTTATTGCACGAAAAGGAAATGCGGATATACATACGTATAACACACGCATGGGCGGACTGACGGCTAACAGATACAAGGATGGACAGACACACAACCACCCGGCGTGAAACAAAATACCTCATCACTATCGTGTGGCAGATTATAATAAGACCAGTTAGTGTGATTTCAAGTTGACATGTGTTTATTAATTAAAGGTAAAAAGACAACTCACCCCGGCTAAATTTCGATTGCACAATTGTCGTAGTTTCTGCCACTCTTACATCTGCCGTGTCCTGAGCATATCTCAAACATACTGATGATTTTTTTTATAAATGAGCCTTGGCGTAAAAGTTCTTACAAGACCAATAAGGGGAAAGTGTTATGTATTTGAAAGTGGTTGAGTTATGTCTTTTAAAGACTGGCCTCTATAAACATTCCACGTCTCATCGGATTCTGTGAAGTAGTCCAAAAAGTAAGAGTTATAGTTCTTGCACACTGCACTCTCTCTCGTTGCCCTGTATCAACAATCAAACGTATTTAACAATATACATGAAGTGTCATGTTAGCCTGGCACAACTGTTTGTACAATATTGCGCCCAGTGAAGACTTAGATCTGCGTGCGCCTTCGCGCAGTCTGATCAGTCTTTGCAGGCCATTTCGTGAATGGCTAAGGATTTGAAGCATCTGAAGACCGATAGTGAATACTCTGAGCAGACCCTGAACATGCAGGCTGATCTGAATCTTCGATTGGCGTACATGCAATCTTATGACATTTACTGATCACGGTTCTTTAATGTTGATACAGGGCAACGAGAGAAAGTACAGTGTGCAAGAATCATATATTTTTTTTCTTAGTATTACTGAACAGAATCAGGTGAAACTTAGAATATTTATAGAGGTCAGTGTTTCAAACACATAACACAGCTATGATCGACTGCATTATCTGTTACCCTTATTTTTCACGTTAGAGGCATTTCTAAAACGTATAGAAGCTAATGATGTGAACAAACTGGCTCGAATGTGTTTTGCAAGACCTTTGACTGCGAAACCATGCTGACAGTCAGCATTAATGCTATCAATAAGTGTTGTTAATATTTCTGACAAATATATACCTAAGGATACTGCAATAGACACATGTCAGCGTCACCGCTCTATAATTCTCTGAATAATGTTTTACTTTATTTGAAGGCCTGAACTACATTTGCTTGTCGCCAGTCAAAGTGAAAAATCGTTCAATGCATTACAGCAACAATGTATCATCTGGATAATGTAAAATGCTGATTTTCGTATTTACTTGAAGTATTCAGACGGGCATGTCTACGCAAACAATGCAGATCCGGATATCGCGGCGTCTGGTCAGGGTCTACACCGTTTGCTAATCAACCAGCCGGTTTTAATCACATATTCAATTCATAGGACCGCTCTGGTAAGCAGTTATGGTGTCCAAATATTGAGGGTCACGAACCCTTAGTACTTGTCACGTGAGGATAAGGATACACGTGGAAAATACAACTAATGCGACTGACTTTATCCTATTTTAAAATGTCTCCTGCCATTGTTTAATATAAATTAATTTACTTGCATCGCGCCAAACAAGTCTGCATTCAAGGCTTAATACACGAACAGAGAACGCCAAGATCAACCTATGCGTTAGAGCATTAGATCGAGGCATACGTTGTCCAGCTACACAGTCATTGGAATTAAATAGAACTTGTCAAGGGAAATCAAATACACTTTATAGGCTGGTATGCGAATGCTTAAATCTGTGCGTTTTGCATACTGTAAAACACTTAAATTTGGCACTGTTTGGTGATCTAGGCAAACGTCCATCAAAATGGAACCGCCAAATTCGATATTCAATAAATATATACAGTGTTACATGCTTCTGAAAGTATGAATCCGCCAAAATGCGCACGCAAGCCTTTCTCGTCAAACCGCCAATTTTTGGTATCACAAATAATGAGCGTCGTGTAGTATGATTGAAGTGGCCCGTACAGAGAAGGCGGTAGTAGTCGTATTAGTTCTACATTACCATATTCAACCTAAATATTCGGCCATCTTAAATCCCTACCATATCTGTCCTTAACATCCATAAGTCCACTTTATTACATGTTGATATGTTTAAGAACTACTGGATGAGTGGCAAAATGTGACGACCCTGATCAGACACAACGCTCTGTAGAGTCAGTTTTTCATCAACAATGTTTGCACAATACAAAGGATAAATACAATGTTTTTTTTATATTTGACGAACAAAACGTAACACACACACACACACACACACACACACACACACACACACACACACACACACACAAAGAACGTCTTAAAACTTGCACTCCAGGAAGCATCCTAGTTGTCATCCAGCTTTATCGAAAGGGCACGTGCGCAATAACTTGAATAACATGATTTATATCTAAATATTGCGACGCCTCCTTTCTAAACTTCTTTAAATGTCTCTTAGACCATTTAACTACCTTTTCATATACCTAAAAGCTGCTGGGTGAGTAGCTTTGCGGCGTCTGATTAGGAACTATATTTTTTACCCCATACTTGTGAACAAACATGCTGAACAGACAATGTAGACCCAGATCAGACGTTTAAGACACATCAATAGGTATTGAAATAGTCTTGTTAAAAATTTAAGACAAAACTATTAAGGAACTAAAGGGTCCAGTGGTTAGCGTAAATGTGGTGCATTGTTTGATCAAGCCCGTCTGTACGAAATGTTAAGTAAATACGGTATGCTTATATATTTGTTTACTTAGCAACCCTTTCAGCCCGGCAGGCCAAAACAACCACCTGTGCAAACAGTGTAGATCAAGATGAGACGGCTCGTCATATCAAGATCTTTACTGTTTGCCATTCTGTTGCTGATTTTAGACTGAAATCCATATTTACTCGTACAACAATGGACAAGGCCACAATCAAGAATAGAAGAGTCCACTTTAGAAAATCAGTGACGAATGGGTTAACCGTTTTATAAATAAATGTTCGGTTATATTAAGAGAATTACTATAATTGTAGTTAATTATAATTATCCTTTCATCAGCCATATCGTAATAAATGTTTGCAGAAGTGGAACATGACCTTGACCTAGTTATACTGTGGCATAGCTCCAGATAAGGCGCTTTTTTTTTAACCGAAAAGTATTTCTTTTGTTATTATTTCCCGACGAGAACATTTGTTGTGGGTACCCATTAGAAGCGCATCGACGAAGCGCTTCAAATGAGTTCACACAACGTATATTTTCATGAAGAAACAAGCAAAGTATAGTATCGAAACCCCCTCTTATCTGATGCTATGTAAACTACATACCTTAATAACATTCGTTCACTGAAGCTAAGAGGCATTAACTATTCCCAAGACACAACGAGAGCAAAAAAGTATTCCGACTGAATTAATGCTTCTTTGTTGTTTTATGTATTCACAACACGTTACATTATTGTAAGTTTGATTTGATAATTGGGTCACGCAGAACTTATTTGGCTTTCTTTCCTCTCAAACAGCACACAACAAAACAGATGGACAGACCGACAAACGCAGAGAGGAACAGAGACAGCTCTAAGACCCTTCCATCCCTAAAATATGATTTAGTCGGATTCTAAAGAGGTCATTTCTCGTAAGCGGCATGCTGTGAAGAATTTCGACCAGGTAATCTGTTATTTCAAACAGAGCGGATAAGGATGGACAATCCGCGTCGCGAGAATTAGGCTCTACTGACGTTTCGTCCAATCAATATTTCCCTGCGCATGCCCGGCCCTTACGCAAGGTCTCATGTCTAATTCTTTGGCTGAAGTTTTCCCTTAGCCTACCGCATACGTGAGTGAACAGACGAGAATGCACGCATGCAATGCAGGCTCGACGGAACCGTTGCTGTTCGCATTTGCTATATCGGTTTTTATTCTATGACGCGGCTCAAGACGCGCATGCCGTGGCTAGATGGTGCAGATGCAAGATTTGCCCGGACTGATCAAGTATGTGGCAAAGCTCCAAAACGCTTATCGCATACCATTTTGGAAACCCACGGCTATTTAATCACCTTACATTTTATATAAGCTTCAGCGGCCCTAGGTACAAGTGGTAGCCACGTATTGCCTACGGTTTTCTAGTTTCCTGTCTTAGTTGGAACGCGCTGAATGAAACTTACGACTAAATGAAGAAGGAAATGAGGGAGGAGAAGAATGCAAAGAGTAGACTGTACATTCAAACCGTCTGATTAGTGATCGTTCATTTCTAAATATCTGCTTATAATCTTGCAATCGAACAAGAATGTTGCAAGGATACTCCTGGTGCTGAAAGAAAATATATTTTCTGTACTTTGATCGTTGTCAAAAGTGAATACTATTTTGCAAGTATGTACTAGTTGGTTGAAACATATTTTATTTGTATAAATTAAATATAATAATATAAACTAATACAAACATTGATCGTTTATACAAATGGGATTCAGAAGAAAGTCAAAAGACTTGTGTTAATTTGTATGTCCTAGTTTTGATTAACTCAAATGAAAATATTTCCTACCTACTCGCCTCACTAGCCATGTTTAACGAAATTTGAAGTACAACGGCCATGCTCCCTTCATCACCCGATTGAGGTGTGATGCCTATATGTGACACAGTTGGTGCAGTGTTTGTTCGTATGGTTTAGAGCTATGATATATGACATCATAGTAGAATAGGATATGGTACAAGTAGATTGGCTAATTCGTGTACATTATATTACACCTGTCTTATAGTTTGTGCCTAAAAGATAAATATATTTTTCTGCTATATATGTAATTCTTTGATGTATATGTTGGAGCGATTTTAGCCGGTTCAGTATCCCTCAGTTACATACAGTCACATGAGAAATTTTGATGTTTGGTAAATATAATTGTCATCATTTTAGCAAATGCAAGCTATAACTTTGTACATGTTTAATGCTGAATCAAATATTCTATGTTCTGTTTAAATCCAAACGCCAATTTGTATGTAAGCATTTTCACAGTTACCTTAATACTTGCCACATTTGTCCGAATGCTCGATCAAATACTTAACACCACCTGGGAAACTTAGCCTCCTGAATCAGTAGAAAACAGCGAAAATCCTAACCCAATCAGATTTCGCGTCCTGTAGTGTCTGGTCGTGGTCTTTCTTGTTTACTCGGGTCTGGATGTTCGACTATATATGTCAATATGATATTTACATATGACGTAAGCGCGCAACGAGAACCTGAGAAAGCTACTGAATGTTCTTCCGTACAGACCGTATACAGAGTCTTAAAGTGTTACTTTATCTGGGTCTTCGCTGTTTACTAACGCAAATTAGAATGTTTGCATAATTAGGATGCACGCACTAGCTGCCTTATCAAACGCTTTTAACTAAACTGATGATTACTCCAATCATGATATTGGAAAATTAGACATGACCTCAGGCAACAGTCGCACCCTTTTAGCAAAGAAACAATTTAATTAGGGGAGTAAAACTTAATTTTAAATGCGCTAAAGTAACGGGGTCGGTTTAGAACATTTCCAAATGCTGTCAGAAAAAGAAACGCAGCACAGTTATATGGCAACGGAAACGATGGTTTGATACCTTATAATTGTAAAATTGATATAGTGTGTAAATCGTGCATGTAAATCAACCAGTAAGGTTATATTGGAAGCGTTTATTCCTCGGCATAAAATGTACACGTAAAAAATAGAAAAAGCCTATCCCATTAATTGGCTAAAATTTAATAAATGCAAAGCAATAAGGTTATTCCGCTCCTCTTTTGCGCAAAGGATAAACATTTTCTTTAATGTGCGATGAATTTTCGGTTGCTGATCACTGCAACAAGCTGCAAGATTAAGACATTGAAGAGTGTAAGATAATATATTTTAAGTTAAAAAGACAATGAAGAAATTCAGGAAGTATCGTAACCACAGATCGCGTCAACCTTCGATATCGAATGGAAATATAGACGATCAGGAACATCCACAGGCAAAACACCATCACGAAAACATACCTATATGATTTTGACCCCATTTAACCCCACTTTTATACAGTAAAACTTGGGGTTACAGGGGTAAGCATTATTTTTCTTATTTTTGCTCAACACATAGATTGTGGTTACTCGTTAGAACCGCCTCGCTAGACAGCCAAACGACAAGATCATCCATCCATTTTTCTCATCACGAAAAAATGCCTATATAACTTTGACCCCTTTAATCCCCACTTTTATAAAGTAAAACTGGAGTTTACAGGGGAATACATTATTTTTCTTAATTCTGCTCAAAAACATAGATTGTTTTGAGCAGAAATATGAAAAATATTAAAATGTTTCATCTGAAAATTTTCCATTTTATGTTGGTAAAATTTTCAGTATATTTGAATAGGCATGTATTCGTAATGTTGCAAATGAACAGGATCACGCACAGCCAAAACCAGCGAGCTTAACGCAACTAAGCGACCAGTACCCTTCTCTTCCCCAAACGATGTGTTCACAAATCTGGTTAGGACAATATCAACATAATAACAATATATCAAACAGAATGGAAGAGAAATAATTCTTCATTCAGGAGCCAGAATGTAATACAAAGAACGAGCAATTTCTGAACATCTGTCATAGTGTCAGAACTTTAAACATGGTTTCATTTATTTGTCACACTAACACATACTCATTTTTGTCGCCTCTATATACGCTCTTTAATAATACTCTGCGCATCGCACGCACATTATATTTAGACTTACTTTTCAGGCTTATACCTTGCTCTTACTTATTAACCACTAAACCGATAAGCAAACATGTAAAAGACACACTATTCAGTGAAAATAAGAGCGGGCATTTAATATGAATCGTCTGCTAATTAGCAGACCCATCACAAAACCATACCTATATAATTTGAACCCCCTTAAACCCTACTTTTATATAGTAAAACTGGGGTTTACAGGGGTATACATTATTTTTCTTATTTCTGCTCAAAAACATAGATTGTGGGCACTCGTTAGAACCGCCTTGACGAGGCGGTTCTAACGAGTACCCACAAACTATGTTTTGAGCAGAAATATGAAAAATATCAGATTTTTTTATCTGAAAAATTGCCATTTTTGGTGATAAAATTTTCAGAGTATTTGAATAGGCGTGTTTTCGCAATGCATTCATATAAAATATCAAGCCTTATGCTCTCTTAGAAACTGTAACAAATGTCGTCCGCTGTAGTTGGAATTATCCATTCATGGGTTAAATAAATGCGTCATTCTGTAAACACAGCCTGTCGTCTAGTGTTTGATCTCTGCCACGACGTTACTCTCGATAATACAGATGAAAGGTTTACATTTACATATCTTCGTCCAGACAGTTCATTACCTGAACTTTGCAGGAGAATTTTTCAAATGCTGTACAAGAAAGGAAGGAAAACCACAATACGTTCATAATATGCATTTTAAGGCTGCTAAAAGTAGACGTTTCCACAATGGAACGTCATACACAACAGACAGAGAATTATTCACCACAATTCGACTAGCTAAGAGCAATTTAGTCAATTAAATAAAGCCAATTCTTTCGATACCGAGGCACCTATTTTGGATTCGAATCTATGTATATATAATGGTACAGTTTCCACCAAAATTTATGATAAACGGGACCATTTTGATTTTAATATGGTCAATTTCCCTTTTCTGGACGGCGATGTCCCCCGGCGTACCTCATATGGGGTATACATACATTAACTTATTAAATTCGCCAGAGCTTCTTCAAATCTTAATGGCTTAAGCTACCGTAATTAAATCCTTACTTTCGAACTACTTAGGCAGGTTTATCGTCATTTTAAACTTTGCAAGGCGTTTTCGAAATCTTATCGCAGACACAGTACCTTGGTAGAACCAAAGCACTGACAGTGCTGATGGGGGTGGGTTGCCTGAAATTATATAGGCCTTTAGAATACAAAGCAGTACTTTTACTGATATTCCATCTACTTAAAGATTCATTATGTCCATTCTATTATAAAGGTAGATATATTGTGTCTAGAAACAAATAGAAACAATAGTAAGCTTAATCTATTTGTTGGTATTCATGAAAATTGCTCTATGAATGAAGTTCCAATAAGTAACAGCAATGTGGTTTTGTGTAGAAAGATAGTTAAGAATATATATATCTAGATAATCCTCTAGAATACATAGTTCTGGTCATTTGTATATCATTCCATCCACTTGAGGATTCATTATGTCCATTTTATTTTAAAGGTAAATATATTGTGTCTAGAAACAAATAAAAAGAGTAGTAAGCTTTATTTATGAAAACTGTGTGTGGCTAAAATGCAGTTACAACAGAGAACACATTCTAGCCATGAATTATAAAATCCATAATTTTGGGCAATATTTGCAGGATAACCCATCCAGTTGTGAATTCTACCTGTTTTGGTCATTATATTCAGTTATTGTTATGCTTCTAACAAGAAAGATGAACAAACCAGTAGCCCAAATTAAAATCATTGGCCTAAAGGGCAATTAAAACTCACCATGCCCCAGATATCAAATACTGGTAGGCAGCTCTAAATGGTCCAGTCTGGCAAAATGTGAACGAGTGCAAAATTTTTGTACCCGCTCAAATTACCTGCAGGTTTCATAAAGATCATGAATAGACTATATGCCCTGAACAATGTCAACAACAGCCAATCAAGGGCAAGCAAATGTATCTTTAAATCATGCTTCGAATTCAACTGAGATTTTTGTCTGACCCGGCTATCTTCATACTTTATCTAAAACAAGAGATGTCGCAGGACAGCATAGCTCACCGGAGTCAGGCCTTGTCTAGCTATGAAATGGCTTAATGGACAGAAACCTTTTAATCAGCTGATCCTGGGGTACGGTGTACTTAATCTAAAATTATGCTGTGATGTGATTATATTTCAAATATGGAAGGGTTCCATCCGGTGGTTGCTGAGACAAAAATGTTTAAAAAACATTGTCATGGAATTTTATTAAAGTGTTATGACCTAAGTTTTGATACCAAAGACCCGTTCCAAGATCTTATCCTGGGGTATGGTGTTAGCGAATCAAAGGTTATGCTGTGATATGATTTTGTTCTAAATATTGAAAGTTCTGTCTAGTAATTGCTAAACTTTAAATATTCAAAAAAAGTCCTAAAACTTTAAAGGTCTAAAACGTTCAAGTGAGTGTGATCTAGTTTTTGACCCCTTAGACCCTCTTCAGGGCTTGGCCCTTGGGTAGTGTATTATGGAATGTAAGGTTTTGGTATGATATGTTATGCACCAAATATTGAAGGATTCTGTCGAATGGTTGCTGAGATATAAATGCTAAAACACTTTGTCGTAAAACTTTAAAGTGAATGTGACCTAACCGTATACTCCTAAACCCCACCCCAGGATCTGATCCTGTGTATAATATCATGGAACAAAAGTTTATGTTATTATATGTTATAGTCCAAATATTGAAGTGTTCTAGGCAGCGGTTGTTAAGATAAAAATGTTTAAAAAACTTTGTTGTAAAACTTTAAAATGAGTTTGACCTACTTTTATACCCATAAAGCCTACCCCAGGTCTGACCCTGAAGTATGGTGTTATGGAATAGAAGGATATACTAATATATGATTATGTTCCAAATATGGAAATGTTCTAGGCAGTAGTTGCTGAGATATGAATGTTTAAAAACTTTATCGAAAACTTTAAAGTGAGTTAGTCCTAATTTTTGACTACTCGGCCAAACCCAGGGCCTCACCCTGAAGTGTGATGTTCAGAATGGAAGGATATGCTATTATATGATTATTTTCTAAATATCAAAGGACTGGCCGAAATACGAGTTACACCATGCTTTGTTTAATAAAAGTCCTTAAATCTGGTAACAGCTGTATTCTGTTATTTATGTTCTGGTATATTCCCACAAGACAAACTCTCAATTTGAGGATATTTGTTTTCTTACCTTGTATTATTTTGTTCTTGTGTTTTTCAGTTCTTTTAGCATTGCGATTACCTCGCTTGGGGAAGAGAGAGCTTATCTTAGTGTTTTTCGTACGTTTGTTCGATTTGTGCTCGCTTGCATTTGTCGGTTTCCTTTTACTCTTGGTGTCTGGGAAGGGCTGCGGTTTGTGATTGTGGCACTCCCTGGACTTTTCTCTTACCTTTGTTTTTCATTTCATATTGAGAGTAAAACTCCGTATACACAGGAACAAAAATGAATCAAAATGTAGCCTTACTCTTAAACATTCACGCTCAGTTTAGCTTAAACAAGTATCATATTGATATAACTAGACAAAATATTATAAATTGTGGCATATTCACTTATAAGTTATCCATTTAAACAAAGGAGAGAGACAGAGAGGGGGGGGGGGGGGGGGGCGGGGCGAGTAAGAGAAAAGTCCAGGGAGTACCACAATCTCAAACCGCAGCTTCAAAGTTGATTTTTTTTTTTACTTCAATTGCCCACAAAATTCTGCAAATTTATAAATGTGCTTGATAAGGCACAGATGTTTATATTTTGTGGACGTGTGGTTGAGGAAACCAGAGTACCAAGGGAAAACCACCGAACATGTATGGACAATCACTACCTTGTTTTTAGCCAGCACTAGGAATCAAACCTCGGCTGCAGCAGTGACAAGCGAGAGGTATGCCTTTGCGCTATCCAGGCCATATCCCTGTGTTATCAAGGCCCCACCTCATAACCGTCCACTTTGATTTCTGCATGGTTGTTCTCTTTGGAGTTCAAGTTAACCATAATATAGCTAGCATTAAATAAAGACAAAATTTAATACACCTTTTCAAACCTTAAGGTTTTGTTAGTTACGTCAAATAAGTGGGCAATGACAGTCAGGGATAAAGACTAACAATTTTGACTTAGGGGCCCAAACAGCCAAAAATGAATGTTTAACATTAGGGGTATAGGTGTATACAATGTTCTCGGAAACATAAGAGGATCAACCAACCATTTAAGAGTCATGTGTGACTTGGCCCGTGTTAGTTTTTTCCCTGTTAAATTTGATACAACATTATAAATGCTAACTCATTCGAGCACAAATCATCCACATTTGGGTTCTATATGGAAAAGATAACGAAAATAAACCAGAATGCGCAGTCGATGGCTTGCGATGGCAAAACACCCGCTCGTTGCTAAAGATGCTAATAGCATGACTGAAGGCTGGTCAAACAGACAGACTCGCTCTTGCGCACCCTACCATGAAAGGAAGTCCTTGAGCAAGTTTGATTAAAGTCCGCCCATGGGTTTGTGACAAAAGAGCGTGACTTACTGATGCTGGATAGCTGTATGCATGAAAAATAATGTTGCTGTAGCACACCATAAGAGGAAGTCATATACCAAGTTTGGATACGCTCGATCCAGTGGTTTAGGAAATGAAGGGCGTGACAGACAGATGGACAGACGCCGGATAGCCTGCCGGACGGTTATATAATATGGCTCTCTCCCACTCTTATCATAAGGTGAGGTCATGTAGCAATTTTGTTAAATTCCGCCCAGTGGTTTAGGAGGAGAGAACGTGATGGACAGAGGGACAGGCACTGGATGCACTGACCGAAACACGTCAAAATAAAGTTGCTCTTTCACACCCATATCATGTGGGGAAGTGATGTCAAGTTTCTTTTAAATTAGAATATTTATTTACAAAATAAGATAGGCACTTCAGACTCTCTCTTTCTTTATATACTGCTATCCGCCCTCGAAGACATTCCAGGCAGATCCGGGTTTCAGGATGAATGCCTACAAGTAAACAATTTGAATTATTGTTAGCTGCACATGGGTGACATTCCCTGCACAGGGCACCTCCAGTTAACGTCCGGATCTGAAGGACGGCAAAGTGTTTAGAAACTTTGCCTGTGATGTCATCCCTGCAAATACCACGAAAAGTCTGTCAGACACCGAATTCTCTTCTTACACATGGGATCAATCCTGATACCCTTAGGAACAGAACAGAACATATACTTTATCCTCTCATGTCAGTTATGACATGTGAGGATATACACAAGTAACTATAAGAAAAAGTGGCAAGTACTTAGTACGTATCTCCCGAAAAAAAATAGAAAAATGTATTTACTGTAATACTGGTCCATTACTAAAATTGTTCATAGGAAGGGATGATGATGACAATGATAATTAATATAATAGTAACAACAAACATACCAGTTTGGTCATTGCAAAGTAAAGGAGACAACCTCAGTAGGATTGGTCTATCTTCAGATACATGCTCATGTTAAACATTACGCATAACTAAGGGAAATAACTGGACCCGCCACTAGGTAATTCATGGTGACTCAGATAAGTTAAGAATCATTGTAACCATCTTTTTCTTTCTTTCTTTTGTTTTTAACCAGTAGGAATATACAGTAGCCGAATAAGCTAATAGTGGTTATCTGAACTATTGCTTGAGCAGCAAAGCGCTGTGCTAACCACATCGGTGGTATGACCATAGCTTCGATGACCGACGAATGTATAACACCAGTGTTTTCGCAGCGTAAACTGATTATAGGATCCTGACCAGGTTCCACAATAAATACAGCTCAGACCCTCAGTTTACACTCTCCCGATGCGGCTCTTACATGCCTTGTCGATACGTAATAAGTGTTACCAGATGAATATTTACTGACCATGACAAAGCGTGAGACCCTCATGACCCTTAGACTCAATGACGGCCTCTTCGTAAAACTTTAATCAGTGGGTTGGGGCTTGACGATATGTCTTTGGCTTGGCCCACCGTGGTTCAACTATTGTTTTTTATTTACTCTGGCATACAGTGGAATTTGCCATGAGTACTCGTCTTTGTTTATTATAATGATTAATTTGATTTTTATGCTTTTGCTTTGATGCATGGACTGAGTTGGGAGCCTTTATGCGAACCGATGTTTTATGTATTTCTGTATTAAGCGTAGCATCGGGACCCAGGGTGAAGTTGGCTAGCTGTAAAAGTGCTTTAAACCCCCCGGTGGTTTACTCTACTGACCGTTCTAAGGCGGTGGTCCCGATGTTAGTCTTGCTCATTGATGCTTTGTGGTTTATTCTGCGAGGCGATTTGTTGTATGTCTTACCGTTTGCCATTTTGTTCTTGTGTTTTTCAGTCCTTTTAGCATTGCGATTACCTTGCTTGTGAAAGAGACAGCTAATCGTCCGTTTGATCGATTTGTGCTTGTTTGGATTTGTCGGTTTCCTCTTCCTCTTGATGTCTGGGAGGGGCTGCTGGTTGTGATAGTGGCTCTCCCTGGACTTTTCTCTTACTTTTTTTGGCACCAGAACCTCAGCACTCCCCCTCCCCTTTCCCACCGCTCTCCCCTGCCAATGTGACGACAAAGTAACGAAACATTCATCAGTTTATACAGCAATTCAAAGCATTTACATATTTACATAAAACATTCAATACGGCAATTCCATTCAAATATTTTCTGAGGTCACTGAATTGAATCATTAGACTTGAAAGCGGCCGAACAGGATTATTAGTCATTCGTGACACTCCGTGCATTTCGTACTGTCTGGATATTTATTCATTTAAGTACATTTGTGAATGGAGTAACGTCCAGTTCAGTGTTGTGAAGTTTTAAGACAAGGGTTATTTGTAACGCTATTCACGGTAGGCAGTTCATCTTAGTGTTAGCTGATTTACACCCCATCATAATTTAGTTATTTAGACATGTAAGTGTTGCTGATAATAACATACTTGCTAACGAGAAGAAATAGAGAGACACGGTACACTGACTTATTTCAAGGTGTTAACAGATAAATATAACTATAGCTGAAGAACAGAGAGACAGAGAGAGAGAGAGAGAGAGAGAGAGAGAGAGAGAGAGAGAGAGAGAGAGAGAGAAGAGAACAGAAAAAGGTAATAGTATAAACAAATTTTATTTCATCATTTCATGGCAATAGGGTCGGGCCACAATTTTAACCAACATTAGATACGGCCCTCCCCCTACCTAGTTTAATTACAACAATAAACAGACACATGACAATGGCAAATTGAGAGACATTATTTAAACACTTGATATGGAGTGATTATTTAACAAAATATGGACTCGAAAACAAGTATACAATACCTAATTTTAAAAGATAATGGTTAATATGAGGTGATGAGAAAAATAAAGGACATAATTAACCAAAAAATGTAATAAGATAATAATGGAATGTCATGCTGGTCTGAAGTTAGTAGCAGGTTAGTTGGTGAACCTTCTGATATCCTTGATAAACGTCTGTACGGCTGTGAATATAATAGCATTTTCTTCAGCTGTCAGATTTTTTTTTTATCTCCAAACAGAAGAAGATAAATATTTAATAGATAGAAATCCCTAGTAGCTCGCTAAAGTGCATGTCTTATATTTTTGTAGTTTGGGCAATTAAAGAAATAATGATCTGCATCTTCGAATTCTTCAGAGCAACTAGAAATAGGACTAGGTGACAACTGATTTATGTATAAATCAGATAGTAAATTACTACAGTGATTTCTAAGTCTAGCATGTAAAACTGAGAGATATCTGCTACCAGTTAGATAGTATGTAGGAATACTTGAATTATTTTGAGTTCAGTTGATACTTAAAACTTGCTAGGAATGGCGAATTACGTAGTTCTATGTCAGAGAATTCCATGCAGTAATAGATGATGGAATACATGATTTCCGTCCTGCAGAGAGGAACATTGATATTGTGTTGATTTCGTAGACTTTAGGTACTTATTTCTCCAACCGAAGGAGGAATCAGGTCAGGTAAGTATGTAGAAACAAGACCATTAATTAAAATAAGTTTTTGCTGCCTGCGTCGTTCTGCAAGTGACACCCAACCACATTCTCTATAGAGACTGTCTAATGAAACCGATCTTGTTAAGCCTGTAACTATGCGGGCGGCTTCATTCTGACGTTTTTGAAGAGGATCGATGTCTTGTACTATGCAGCCATCCCATACAACTCATGAATATCCGATAAACGATAATTGGCAGTAAATATGATAAGTATATTTGGTTTAAAGCAACACGGTTGAATGTAAATGTAAGTTTCCGCATTATACCAACAACTTTAGATGCACTTTTAATTATTTTTTCAATAAGGCAGTGCCATTGTCCATTACAACTAAATGTAAGACCTAAATGTTTGTGTGTTTTTTTACGAATTTTATGGGTGTACCATCGAAAATAATGTTAGAAAGAGATTCAATTAATCTTAAAGTAAAAAGAATTACCGTCAATTTTTAAAGGGTTAAAATTTATTAACCACTTTGCTGCCCAACTTACTAAATCGTGATTTATAATACCTAATAGTACCTGCAGAATAAAACAACGAGCTGTCATCTGCAAATAACCTAGTGAGACTAAGAAGTGATTCAACTATACCATTAATATATACTAAAAATAATAGAGGGCCTAGAAGAGACCCTTATGGAAGCCCAGCTTCAACTCTCATTAAACTTGATGAGGTATTTCTTATGACGACCTTTTGCTTCCTACCGCTCAAGGAGTCACTAATCCATTCAAGTAGTTTACCATCTTTGCCGTTTTGTTTTAATTTAAAAATAAGTCCCTTGTGCCATATCCTGTCAAATGCTCTGGAAATATCTAAGAAAACCATACTAGAATATTGGTTGCTATCAAAAGTTTGACAAATATGATGATATATATCTATAAGCTGGAAAGTTGTAGAATGGTTGAGTAAAAACCCAGACTGATATTTGTAAAGTAGATCACTTTCACGTAAAAAGTTATAGATATGTTTAATAACTATTCTTTCTTGTAATTTACCAACATTACCTAATAGTGAAACAGGTCGAAAATTTGTAGGGTCAGAGTTGTCTCCCTTTTTGGGTAAAGGTATAACATTGGAATGTTTATAAATATCTTCAAACTTGCCTTCCCTGAAAGATCTATTAAAAAGTATACTCAGGGGTACAGCTACTTCTTTTGCTACAGCTTAAAGCATTTTGTTACTTATTCCATCAGATCCTGTTGCCTTGTTTGGATTTAAAAGTTCAATGAGAGATACAAATCCATGCGGTATACAGGTAATACTGGATAATCTATTTTGACATATATATTCGAAGGCAGGCAGCGCAGCTGAAGGGCTAGGCACTGCCGTCGAAGTCACAAGCTGATCTGAGTCCTTTGCTGGGTTGTACAGTAAGGATGCTTTTCTCGAATTAGGAATTCTGTAACCTTTTCTACTGTCTGGACTACTTCAGCAAATGAAAAATGGGTGATATTTTTCCTTTATTTACCAGAAAACAGGCTTGAACATTTTATGCAAATTTTCTCGTTAGGAGACAAGTTGCATGAAATGAGAAGCCTATTTTCTGAGAAAATAATAAAAAAAAAATATTTCAATGTTTTATCTGCTGAAGTTTTTACCCCGAGTATTAAGCGTTAATTATCAGCATAGGAATTATTGGATACTTCCTGAAGACATTGTGATTCCCGTCGACAGCAAAATGTTGCTAGAGTATGCATATATTATCCGTAACACGATTACTCTTATTTTAGCAAAACGTCTGGTTTCGAAATTAAAACCTTGGCGTATAGGATATGTAGTGGAGATGACACTTTGACAGGAACAATTCTTTTTTCCAGAATATTCAATTTTTCACGGTTTAGGTAAAACACGCCTAATTAAAACAGAAATCATAGCCCCCGTGCCATTTGTCTGGCTTCGTGATATTAGAGACAAGCCACCGGAATATTGAATATTGAAAATACGACAGAGAATCATCTATTTGATCGGATTCATTTTACCACGAATAATTTTGTAACAAGAATAGCACAGGTTCAACAGTAACTCTAAACGCAACTACTACCTCTGTATGACATGGATTCAGCAATTCTTAAAGGTATCTAATGTGCAAGCTAGTTTACAGTTCAATTTGTTTCTGCTGTCAGAGCGTCCTGTTTGTTTGTTCATTTCTTTCATTTACACTGGGTTTCTGTCAGCTATTCTTGAAACCTTAGATCAGTTCATATCTTGTTTTACGAGAGCGCAGTTGTAATCAGCTGTGTACAGAACCCGGAAGAGACATTTCCTTTCCGATATTTAGCAGAAAAGAAATTAAACAATAAAAATAGAACGGATATTAAAATAAAAATAACACATTTCCTTTCCGATATTGCAGATTGTTGTTGTTGTGCGGCTTTGTAACGCTACCAGGCACCCGAGGCATATAGATGCAGCGGCGATTATAACATGTACATGTGTTTGTACAGCCTCGCTTTCATGGATCACCCATGCTGTCTGTCACTTTATACTCAATCCACGGCACGTCGTCTGAGCTAGGTATACTAATGATATGGGCCCAGTTGTTCAAAGCGTCGTTAGCTTAACGAGCTCGTTAAGGGTCATTTCGTTAACTGTTTTAGCAGATTCAATATATAATATTCTGATATTTTTTGCTGAAAAAATGTGAGTAGCTTTTGCACTGCAAAAGCTACTCACATTTTTTCAGCAAAAAATTTCAGTATATTTGCATATCACTCGATGTAAATTTTAACGAATCGTTAACTAACGACATCGTTAGTTTTGAACAACTGGGCCCTGAAAATAGTCTCGACCCGAGCGGGATTCGAACCCACGATATTCCGCTTGCAAGTCGAGTGCACTAACCACTAGGCCACCCAGTCACCATATGTAGCATAAATAATTAATAATTAAAGCAATAAAAACAGAACGAAAATTAAAAACAAAATCATGTTTCATTTTAACGACTTATATCGTTTGTTCCTCTTCAAGATCTCGTTTAAACAGCATAATATGTTGTTTAAAGGAATGATTATATCCTTTGTTCAACATAATGATCTTGTTTAAACTTAATCCTGAAGTAATGTTGAATATATGAAAGAATGTACACCATATATTATATCATTCAAGCTGAAAATGCGACAGAAATTGTCGTTAAAACAAGATACTATGTTAGTTTAATTTCCGTTGTATTTTGTTTTTGTTTTGACTTCCGTTCAGTTTTGATTGTTTTGATTTCTTGTCTGCTAAATATTGGAAAAAAGGAAATAAACGTACTTCGGACGTGTGTCAAGCAAAGATTCAGAAAGTCTGCGCATTTGCGCAGTCTGATCAGAATCTTCACTGTATGCATTTTTATGATAATCAATGCTTCAACGTTTCTTCATGCGGATAACGAAAACTCTGATCAGACTGCGTGGATGCACAGGCTGGTTTGAGTCTTCATTCTATGCACATACAGGAGGGATGTTTTATCATGTTGCGGCTGATATGATCTTAAGGGGGAAACACAAAAAGAAAGAACAAGAAAAACATCAATAATTTTGGTCAGCAACCACCTTACCGTCAAATCATTAAGAAAACACGCCATTCAAATATATAGAAAATTTCACCTCCAACAACTAAAAATTTTCAGATGAAAACTCTGACATTGTTGTTTTAATTTCTGCTCAAAACATACATTGTGGATAACGTTTTGAGCAGAAATAAGAAAAATAATGTATACCCCTGTAAACCCCAGTTTTACTATATAAAAGTGGGTAAGGGGATCAAAATTATATAGGCATATTTTCGTGATGTGGTGCGGTTTATCATTTTGGAGATTGAAAATATCTTAACGTACTCCTTTCCAAACTTGCTGAACGGAAATTCCGGAAACTCACTAACATTGTGTTTTCCTTATAATGAATATAAGAATTCGGTTTTGTTTTGAATAGTGATGTAGCTACTACAACAACTGGCAATTGCCGGTGAACACAATAGAAATATTGTAATGACATCTACCCAAATCCGCTCCAGGATTTAATAGACAAATGAACACGCTTCATTTTATTTCTGTACCATAAATGATGCAGAACGCACGACAAGAGCCCTTATGCAATTTGCGGACAACGCAGGCCCAGATCGACCTGCGTGTACGCACAGGCTAATCAGACGTGCGCGCAGGCTGATCAGAGTCTTCATTGTCCGCTTACAGAATCAATTGATACTATAGTATATCCCGACGAACAGAGAATGGTCAGATCAAACTGCATGGATGTGCATGCTGATCTGGACCTACGCTGTCCTCAAATTATATAAGGTTCTTTTTTCGTTCGTTGCGCATCACATGTGCTTTTTATGTGAACTTGATACACTTGGTAGAATTTCCGGCCCTATTTTGCAGGGAGTCGTGTCGCAGTATACAATCTTGAAATATAACATTTCTCTAGCATAAATGTTGTTGCACTGTTTGATGCAAATTCATTCGTTTACCGACCACTCCTTCAGCTATTCGGTTCAATTCATTTGTACGCCATTCTTAACTCTTTAAACGCTACTCTAATCACTAGCATACGACATTCTAAAATTAATACTGTCGTCGTTCAGAGAAAATGAGATCTGAGATTTCATGTCAGTCATATCAGACGATTCACATGGAATATCAAGCCTTATTTTATCTGAAAAATAATGATAAAAATGCGATATTTTAAAGTGTAGTCTGTTGTGATTAGTGTTTTAAAGGTTTGTAAGCATTAGACATAGTCTGACAAATTTGGGAAGGACGTTCAAGCAAAGCGGAAATGCAGATGCCTATGTAGGTTAATGATTCAAAATCAGATATGGATTTTAGGTTCTAAAATGACAAAACCTGTTGCTAGGACTTCCATTAAATCGTTGATTGGGTGTTTTTGATATATAGCAGACATGATTTAACTTCCTTTTTGAGTAATTTACTACAGACGTAGTTCGTGATATGTACAGCTTAAGTTTTCAAGAAGGGCAGTTGTCAGTTTCTGGCGAAAGAATATGCACAATACTGGTTAACCGCTTAGAGGACTAAGCCTGCCCAGTAAACGTGTGGTTAGGTAAACTGACCGCGCTCGACATGACCCCATTGGGTTGACTGGGCCGTAAAACCTCAACACAAACAAACAGCTTAAGTTGCTGGTGTAATACAGCATACACATAGTCTGAAGATCCCAAGGTGGCTGTGTATGTATAAATGCAAAATGTTTTACAGACGAACATCGAGCAGAGAATCACAAAAGTCAAAAGTAGGTACCAATAGAGAACATCAGTAAAACGTACTTTTACTTTTGAGGACCCCCACCCCACAGCCTCCCTCTCCCCGCTCCCCCATGCAGTAGGTTAGCGGAATATTCTGTTTTAAAAAAACATCTGCATTTTGTGAATTACAGACATAATCGAAGGCCAAAAGACGGTTATTGATAAACAGCGCTAGCGGAAAATTATTACCAGTATTCTTTCGAAATCGCATGTTTCTTCATGGAAACTGCGACAAACTAAAGTAATAAATACACATAACATTATGAAAACATGCCTATTCAAATATATTGAAAATTTTACATCCAAAAAAGGAAAATTTTCAGATAAAAAATTCTGATATTTTATTATTTCTGCTCAAAACATAGATTGTGGGTACTCGTTAGAACCACCTACTATATAAAAGTGGGGTTTAAGGGGGTCAATATTATATAGGCGTGTTTTCGTGATGAACTACGCAGTGGCAAGAGGCTACTCCACTCCAGTGTCGGCACATCGCCTAGAAGGGAAAGGCAGTTACAAATATCACTCTCATACATTGCTAAACAAATACGTGTGTGGTACCTGGCGGTCGTGTAGTACAC